>JAWLRI010000254.1:365532-412002 GCA_034781795.1 Crypturellus tataupa | reverse complement strand
GGTTTGGAAGATCTCCAGAGAAGGAGACTCCACAGCCTCTCTGGGCAGCCTGTGCCAGGGCTCTGTCACCCTCAAATCTTGGAAGGGTTCCCCAAGGAGAGGGCCCACACTCACCACGCACACACTCGCACACTTCCCTCTTGTGCAACAGCAGCAGCGCAGGGAATGTTTATTGGGCAGAAGTTAGGTGCAGAACTGCCCCCAAGACATGCCAGCTGTAAGGGCACACATATCATATCCCACCAGAGACATCTGTGCATCTACAGGGAAAAGTGATTTCCTTTCCCTAAAAGAAAGCAATATAGTAAGACCTTTTCCTTATTGAGCAATACTTGCCAGTCTCTTTGAGGGGTCTATAAATTTACACCACAGGAGTTTCAAGTGTTATCCCTCACAGATCTCCAGCATAAATTCAGCTAATGAGTCTTACAACGTCAGGTAGTTTACTGTAGGTGCACGTTAAAGCATGTACATTAATGCATGTATCATGGTGCTAAAATTTCCCTCTTTCCTCAGCTACTGTATGTTCAAACCCTGTGATTTTAATAACTGAGCAACTCTGCTCCCAAATCTTGAACATGAAAACACAAAAGTACCACTGTATGTAGGTGAACATTAATATCCAATGAATCAGTTGCACTTCCAATCTTTCACCCGTTGTTTATTCACTGCCTGTATCAGTGACTCATTTCTCCCACAGGAAAGCCAGCAGAAGGGCACTCAGGGAAAGGCTATTGCCAGCTCTTCCCCACTCTCCCCTCTGCCCCATGCAGCGTAGCTTCTGGACCCACAGCAGAAGATGCACCAGCAGATGCAAATGGACTTGGGGCATCCCTCCACCTCTTTCTGGCATGTTTGCTGCTGAGGAAAAGAGTGTATACATTTAAAAAGTGCCCCATGTATGTTAGCTTTACACTTGCACCTTTACACCTTCCATTTATTTTCCACTAAGTTGACAGAAGTGGTTGAAATAGCAATCAGTTTCTTCTATGCAGCTGCTGCACATATGCCTATAAATAGAGTGCATGGATGCAAGTGGGAGAAGGAAGAATTAACTTCACTATCTTCTGTGCAGGCAAATGTCCTTTTGTGGACAGCAATTGGTCTCACTGTTAACGCAAAGGAAATCAGACACTTCCTTCAACCACGACTTCTTTCACAGTACCCAGATTGCCGATAGGACAAATGAAGAGACATTGCCAGAATGACTCTACAATATAGTAATTTAAGTAATGCTTGAAAAATTAGGAAAAAGAAATCCCCCCCATAGAGGCATAAGGACACTTTCACATTGCCTGTGTAAATTCTAGTTGGTTGATTTAAAAGTGTTCAGCAGTTTAGTCAAATACACTATATATTCCCCTCAACCACAGTACTAGTATTGCTTCAAATCTTATAAAACAAAATATAGAGTAAATTAATTGCATGCACATGAGGAAGAAGGAAAAACAAAGAAAATCTCAGAGATGCAGAATGAACCGGAAACATGTCAAATACAATGGCTTTGTCTATCAATTGCATTCCCAGTCTTACTGATTTATCAAAAACCGACCTTCTGATGTAGGATATGTGCGTATGAAACACCTACTGAAGCCATGGCAATGTGGCAACATATGGTTTTAATGGCAATCACTTGGTTGCCCGCAACCCTACAGGAAACACATATATTATGCTCCATTACTGCAGAACAAGCCCTTTAAAACAGATGCTGGGATTTAGCTGCTACCCTCTCATGCTCTGAGCGACTATAAAAATCTCTACGAGAAGTATCAAGAGAAGCTTTTCTTCCTTAACCTAGTGGCAGAGCCAAGGGAAAGCCTAGATTCACCAGCAAATGACAGTGACTTGTTAGCATAAAAAGGGGAAAAAAAAAAAAATCACAGCTGCAGGAGCATTAATTCTGCTAGTTCACCAGGTCCTTAGCACGCTAAGAGGAAAAGCTAAGCCAGCCTACAGGAAAAGCTTCATTTCAGGAGACCCTCAAAGCAGGAGACCCTCTGTTCCAAAACCGACAGAATTTGGTAGGTGTCCAGCTGAACAAATGGGGCTGGACACTGTTTATGTGAAATCTGTAACTACCACACAAAACAAAAGAGACTTGAAATTTAACACGTGGAAGGCTGACATCTTGTATACAAAAGGAACTAGCGTTAGAGTTTTACAGAACTCTCACACTGCCAATTTTCTAAGCAGATCTCTTGTAGTATTTAGAAGCTTTGCTTCATTTACCTTCTCCCATGACAACTTAATTCCTTAGCTACACTTGAAAGTTAAAAGCTCAACTAACTAAACTATCCTCTTTACAATGTAATATGCAGCACAACTACTTGGCATTTGAATTTAATAGTGCAGAGACCTAACAGCTACCTCCCTCTTGCTTCTTCTCTACAGAGAAGGCAAGAAAGGATATTGGATGTAAGAACTCATCCTGGTGGTTAGTGCGTATTTGAGGGAGCCTAAAGCTATATACTTTGCATCTAAAATTCTGGGGGGGCAGGAATGGCAGAGCGAGGCAGTAACACACAAACAGGAAAAGATTTCTTGGATCTCCTTCTTTCTCTCCCAGCATGAAATTCCTTTAATTTACATTTATAGTACACAATCTTGCAGAGCACTTACTATTCTCAGACAACCAAAAAAGGAAGAAAAAAAGGCAGGCACAGTGGCTTTGCAACTAGTCTTTCTGTCTATAAAAACGTTCATCATACGGAGTTCAAGCATTAAGTGTTTTGATTAAACTTCAAAACCGGGTCCCACTCATAACTGGACTGAGACAGATTCTTCTTCAGAAAGTCATCCAATTCCATACCTTGGGGGTGTAAAAAGATATCTTTTTTTTTTTTTCCTTTACATATATTGGTCAGTACAAGAGTGGTAAACACAAATTTGTTCTGATTTAACTGAATCCTTTGCTACCTAAATGAATAATCCTCAGGCTCCTGGAAAGTATAAGAACTGCAGGAGGGCATGGAAAGAGGAAACCATATATTCTGTCAAGGCTCTGCATTGCTCATGTCAGAAGAGACAGTGCTGGAGACTTGGCACTGAGTCCTTGCCCACTAATCCAGAATTTTACAGAAGGAAATAGGTCTATTTAAAAAGTTATAGTCAGAAACAACTTTGCATTCTTCCTTCCCTAAAATCCCACTTCTATGGAAGTGCAGCTACTTTTAGAGTAGAGGGCACTCTGCTGGCAGATAACTTGAGCACATCTACAGATACTGAAAAAGAAAAAAAGTCATTAGATCTTTTCTCCGCTCTGTCACTGTCTTCACTACATACATAAAAAAGCTGTTCCTTGGATGGGAAGAAGCACCATGGAGCAATGATAACTTTAATATGCATGAGAACCATGAGGTAATTATTCCTTTGTAGTATTTGACTTGTATGAAAAACAGAGTATCATGGATTTCCATCACATGCTGCTAACCAGGTAAGATGACAACCTCTTCCTCATGTAGCCTGACTTAGAGAGCAGAGGACTTTATATTACAAACTTATCTTAAAGATCCAAAGTATAATTCACAGAGGTCAATTCAACACCCTGATGGGATGTACTGCTTGCTGAGTTTCTGACATTTTTGCAAATTGTATGGTTCAAGGAAGACTATTATTAGCATTCAAGCTTTTACTGATGCCTCCTTGAGATGACAGCTCTGACCGTCTGTTTTACAAGTCTCTGAACTTACATATACCGCGGGGAAAAGATTCTGCCCCCAAATCCTCACAACCCGCAATGGGGAAAATATTATTGCTGTTCAAATACATATGAAAGTTTGACTTTCCAGTTTCACATACTTTAACACAACTTGTGTACCTATTTCAATGTTTCTGTATCAGTTAAAACTAATTTCAGAGGTCTAGGTATTGGTCTTCCAGTAAAACACAAATCTACCCAGGACTAAAGGATTGAGCACCACTTGATGAGAAATTATGCTCTTGTTTAAGAATCCAAAGCTGCATTTTTGTAAATATATAATGAATCCTCCATTTTTACATCAACAAGCTACAAACTTTGCAGATCTGGAGAAAGCTCTCCTCTAGCAGATATTTTCCACTTTGCTTCTCTGTCTTTACATTCACTGACAACCATTATTCCCACATCCAATTATTTAAAATGGCAGCTATGAATGGAAACACTAGTTGCTTCCAAAACTTATTCAACACAGATATATAATTTCGTATAATGAACAGCAGATCCTTCTTCAGCTGCATTACACTGCAAAATATCATAAATCTCTGTTGATGACCAGAAAATCTGGAATGTTGCTGCCCTCCAACTCCCTGGAGTGCTCATACAGCATGATCTCCACTATCACTAGAGAGTAATTTAGGCTGGAAGGGAACCATGGAAGTCATCTGGTCCAAGAAACTGCTCATAGCAAGGCCAACTTTGAAGCTAGATCTTGCTGCTCAGAGTCATATTCAGTGGAGTTACAAATACTCCAAATTTAAGGATGGAGCTTCAGGGTCTCACTACACGAACTGTCTCATAACGCTCGCCACGAAAAAAATTTCTACTACCTGCTCAGAATTTCCCTTATTGCAAACTGCAATCTACCAAGAAAATCAAACACCTCCAAAGCAAAATATATAAATAAAATTGACATATGTGACAAAAGCAGGAAATAAAGATGCATTTCTGTAAACTTACTGAATACTTTAGAACAAAGTATTGAATCGATCCAGGATATATTATGCAGGTAAATTATATTCGTGTTTGCTATTAGCAGTAGGAAAAAAAGTCTCCCATGCAGATACACTTAATAGAAATAGCCGTATGATGTAACACAAGTGTAGCATGCTTGAAAACAGAAAGGAAGCACAAGAAACATATGGTAAGTTGATACAGCAGACTAAGAAATCTCACGGTATTAGAATTTTTATTCACAAAAAGGGCACATTTCAATTAATCTCAATTCCAAGTAAGACTTCCAAAATATAAAAAAATACATTTTCTGCTGAAATAGTAAATGCTGTGACTTGAGGGGAGTAATTTATTGCTTAGGTACACCGTTGCCTAGTGTTTCAATGCAAAATTGTGTTTCACGTCAAGTCACAATACCATTGGAAATGACAGTAATGAAAGGTCCATCAACTACCTATTCCAGCAGACTGAAAATCCATCTTCAGCAGTCAAAAAGTTAGCCTAAGATGATTTTCTAGACACTCTCTCTACAGTTAATGAACAGAGGCAACACAATGTGTCTCAGGTATGTATGGAAGGAAAATTTCACAAAAGCTTCCTCCCTCTCCGCTAACTTTGATTAGGTGCCTAATATTTACACTGCCTACCACCTTAATCTGATCTAGTGAATATTGCAGTACTTTTGAGGTGGGAAAGTAGATTTAAATAAAAGGTAGAAAATGACTACAGTGATCAGCAGTCTAGCCAATTGCTTTAAAAGAAAACAAGACAAAAAATAACTAACAAATTATTCTCCCAGTCTTTCCTATCCCATCCCAATTAAGCATTAAATTAATTACAGGTTCAAGAATAACTTAAAACATGTAGAGTGCTTAACCCACTCTGTGATTTAACTGTGATTTCAAGACCAATACACATACAAAACGCATTAATTTATCATCATTTTGCAGTAAGTGAACATTGACATTTAATGTTACATAAGTCTTACGAATAGCTAAACACCTAATACAAATATCCAAATGATGATTAAAGATGAATCATTTAAAGTGTTACCAATGAGATGCTCAGTAATGCTAACCACCCTAGTAGCCCTTTCTAGAAGAATATTTACAGTTGTTCTTTCCGAATAACGCTTTGTACAGTAAAAAAATCCCAGGTTTGTGTTTTTTCTGCTTCCCTTGTCCCACCTCAGTCCGTTCTTTCCCCTCCCCACCCCCCCGCCCCGCCCCACATAGCTTTGCTCTCAGGCTGAACTACTAGGCTGTCAAACCTGATAAAAATCCCACCAACTTCAAGGGTCCATGATCTCAGTTTCAGAGTCCAGCTCAAATACTCTTTGGGAATAAAATCCTTTTTGTGTGTGTGTGTGTGTGTAATGTGCAAAGTGCAAGTTTTTTCCAGTGCTATCAAAAATGCATGTGGCTAAGAACTTCACAGAATAAAATGGTAGCAATTGAAAGACTTTCTGACTTCCAAAAGCTCTAATGAGGACGGATGTTAGATAATTTTTACAGGAATTACAGTTGAAATGTGTTAAGTGCAGATGCTGATTAGGTCAGGTAGCCTCCAATTTCACTAGGCAAAACCAGTGTTTTTATTCAAGGTCTTCTGCTTCATCTGTAAAAAGGTCAGCCAAATCTGCCACCGTCAGAACTGAGGCTTCTGACTGTTTCATGGAAGAGCTTGTGTGGCTGTGGGGAAAAAGTTGAAATCTAGCATCAGCAAAAGAATGAACTTCAGCAACATGCTATATGCACTGAAGACAGACATCAAATTGCATCAAACAACTGCTCAGCTATGAAGCTCAGCAGAAAAAACATACATTTTACTCGGCAAAACACAAACACTGATTACATCCATCTCTTGCACAGTCTGAGCAAGATACAAGTTCATCTACTGTCCATAGCAGTGGTCTACCCAGAGACCTCAGAGGCAGCACAACATGGGGTAATCAGCTTTGTCCATTAACATTTATGGGATTGGTTTCAGACTCCAAGAATCAGGTTTGATGTTGCTTTCGAGAGATTACGTTTCACTAGCTCATTCAACCACTGCAGCTTTTATCTGAATTTAACGTGCAAAAGTAGTGCTGCTTTACAGATGTGGAAACAAGCAAAACCATTCTTTCAGTTTTAAGCTGAAATCCTTTGTAACTACAGACAAAGATATGCAAAGTAAATGTTTTAGTCTATTTAATAACAGTTATAAAAACTGTGGAAAAATAACTAGTTTTCCTTAACCATTGCCTCTTCCTAGACTTGTGTGGATACAGTGCAGTTACAGGAACAGAACTCTTGCACTTTCTGCACAATGTAAATATCACTTTAGTTCCAAGCCCCATCTTTTTACTGCTTATAGTTTTTGGCAAGGAGAAACACAGTGAAAACTGCTTTCTGTTTCCTCACACCAGACTGACTTACAAGCTGGCATCTGGACAGCTTTTACACTGACTGCAAAAAACAACCAGTGTGACGCAGCAGTTACACATCATATTTATGGAATTTAAAAATAGTTAAGAGAGAATAAAATCTTATAGTACTGCTTAAAATCCTCACTCTCTGGTGACAAGCTTAGTATTGCTCCATTAATTTCAGTCCTTATATACTAGTGGATACTAAAGGAAATGTGTAAACTGAAAGGTTTGATCAGGCCCCATATTTATGCCCCTGAACCATAATTTGTTATTTGGGTTTTCTTGAAATAAAATACATACAACATAAGCAAAATATTCCTCTGAAAATTAAAAAATTCTTAACCTTCAGCATACTTGAGCCAGGTTAAGAGATCCATTTTCAAGTCCTAAAGGTTTTTTTTTTAGTGCAAATAATTTGAAGCCCAGCAAAAAAAATACATATAAGATACTTGCACTTAATTTTAAAAAAAAAAAAAAAAAAAAAAAAAAAAAAAAAAAAAAAAAAAAAAGTGTAGTTGAAGCCCACCTTTTCATTTTGATTGCAATACTAATGTTTTAAAAAAATACAACGCATACCTTCTGTCTACAGTTTTCAGCATAGTCTGCATTCTCTCTTCTATTGTTGCTTTTATCAGGAACCGGTGAACAATAGTAGGCCTGAATGGGTTTGAAAAAAACAGAAAACCAAAAGTGAGCAGAAGAAATGTCACTGTCAGAAGTCCAAGGACAAACTTAGTCTTGTACTAATTATTTTCATATTACTGAAAATACCACCTTTGGATTTTAAGAGGAAAAATCTCATAAGATTACTAGCAGCTTGCACTGACATTTACTGGTGTTTAGTATGTGCACACATTTCCACTTTGCAGGATCACATGCTAAATGAATATAAGCCATATCAAGTAAAATCCTGAAGCAGATGCTAAGCAAAGTTCAGCCTTCTGTATCCTTACTATAAACAAAAAGTCCTCTAGTGCCTAGCATGTGGTTTACAGTAACGACTTTGGTCCACTGACTGACTGTATGCAGTGTTTTATGTTGCACTGTCACAAGCTGATCCAAGGGACAACTCTCAGCATAATGGATAACATAAGCTCAGAGTTTAAATAATAATGTTTAAAAAGATGGTAAAATTCTATAAAGCTTTAGAAGTCTTTTTTTTTTTTTGACATAAAAAAACAGTTATTTTTATTTTGCAGATGAATTTTTAACAAAAGAAAGCTAGAGTGAAAAGACAAAATGTTAGCCATAAGAAAGTGAAACAGAAAACAGTCACCTTCAAGGCTGCCCAATATGCACATTTTTTTCATGGTGTGAATCTTGAAGAGCTTGGATGCCTTTCAAATCTTGAACTGAAATATGGTGCGTAACAGTAGCAAACTTGTGAATGCCCAATGCTACCCACCTAGCTTCCATTAACTGCAAAATGATTTTAAAGTGTTTCTCTAGAAAATCTCATGTCAAGCAACCATTTAAATTGCAGGAACTATACAAATGTGTATATGCATACATGAAAAAAATAGGGGCGTATATATAGCTTTTATGTGTATATAATGCATAAATAAAATAGGTATAAAAATACACACACTTTAAAAATAGTCAGAACTTTTTCCTCTAACTATAACAGACAGGGAACAGTACTCTGATAAAATGCAGCATGACACAAGAACAGCCAAAGCGAGTTAGGCCAAAGTTCCATCTAAGAGTAGCAGCAACAAAGAGTGTTTAAAAAAAAATCAGTTCAGTCACTTAGACTGACAATTCATTCAGATTTTCAGATAACAACATATAGCTCTCCTCTGGACCATATCTGAACAAGCTACAGTCATTTTAAGTCTTACTTTGTTTGGCCAATACGATGAACTCTGCCAATAGCCTGAAGCTCGTGTGCAGGATTCAGAATGGGCTCCACAAGCAGAACGTGAGTTGCTTCAATTATGTTTAATCCATTGGAACCAGTGTGAAGGGGCAGCAGCAAAATATTGATCTTGGGATCATATTTAAATGCAGAGAGATTTTCCTAAAAAGCACACATCACAATTGCATTACAAAACTTCCTCAATAAACAATGTGATGGACATCCAAGACATGACCATTCATTGCAATACTGTACAGACACAAGGAAGTCGCAGACTTTTTGCAACATCAGGTCAGCATGTTTCATTCTTACCATCCTTACCAACATTTTTGTCTTAAAATTGAATGTATTGTTTATCTCCAGAGGTTTCATAATACTTGCTTTAAGTGGTTAAGATTTTTAGAATTAATGAACACAGAAACTGAATATTACACCAGACAAATTTGCTGCTCTTTCACTTTCTCAAATAAAGTAATAAAAGGATGAAACTAACTTCTATTAACTGCAACTTTCTCCAGCTTCAATAAAAAATATCCTTTATGTACCTGAAATTTATTAATTCCATTGATCTGAGAAAAAACCATGTTGTTGTCATACAATGCTTTTGAAATTATGTCCAATACATCTTGCCACTGCAAAACAAACACAATACAACTCTATTAGAAATAGCAATGAAAAATAAAATGCACAAATAAATGTCTCAGAGTAGATTAAAAAAGCGTTTTATAATATTAGCACTTCAAGTGACTGCACAGAGCTACTCAACATTTTGGTAGCTAAGATGAATTTCTGAAAATATTATGATAGTCTTAAGCTCACAGAACGCACAGACACAAAAGACAGCAAATGCTGATTAATACCGTTGAGAAAACTAAGGATTTAGCTCCTGGGTCTTTAAATTGAATTCTCTTCAGGGTTCGGACCACAGCTTCTACTTTGGTGGAATGACTTCCCTTCAAAAAGTAAAAGAAAAAGATTATTATACAACAATGCCTTTCAAATTCATTTTCATTATATAGCATTATATTAGGACTTCCACATATTTTATACATCTTAAAAGGTATCAGCAAATACATTCTACAATTGTCATGCTTCTAAAAAAGGAGGTAAAATTAGACTTAGAGACTCAAAGAATCTCACCCTATTTAGATGGCAGCTTCCCACAGGGTGGCAGCTGAGGGGAGGATGTGCTGGGGAGCCTCGAACTGCTTTTATACCTCACTGCTGCACATCTGTGCAGCACTACAAGCTGCCCAGCATCACATCCATGCACCCATCCAGGTCTGCCAGGAGCGCTCCAGACGACAGCAGCAGCCGCAGCGCGGTTGCAGCAAACGCGGCAGTTAGATCTGCAGAGGTTTAACCTGCTCAGCAGCACAATCTCCAGAAAACCTTCCAGGTGTGCAATTACCTTCCCCTCCCTGCACGTTTTTTGGAAGTGGATGAAAAAAGCTACATGAAATCTTGTATTTTCGCTTGTTTTCCCAGTTTGACAACACTAAACCTAAGCTTGTATTGTTGCACTCGTGCTATTGAGTGGAGCTTGTTAACTTACTGTATCAAGTTCATTATCTTAAAAATATTTAGATATTGGTAAATATAATTAGTTTAATCCTTGCAGGATTCTGCACTGCAGTGAAAATGTCTGTACATTCTGTCCATACTCATCTGAAAGTATTTCACTGAAATGCTTAATGAATTATCTCACATACAGAAATTGCAATAGACCCAAGGAAAAAAAAAAAAAAAAAAGATAAAACAGAAGTCTGCTTGTATATTTCCTCACTCTCCTCTTAATTCAGGGAGCTGGTTCTGAGAAACAATTCTTTAGTATCTGCCTCTAATCCCTTCAGTATGCACTTTGTGTTACAATAATTTTACCTAACGTGTTTTTCTGCGAAGCCATTATTTAATTGCTTACTTGTTCTTACATGTCTAGTAATTTCATTCTGCAGTACTTTCAGCTGGACAAATATTGTTTTATTTCTGTCTGCACCTGTCCTCTCATTGCTGAATTAACTCTGTTGGCTTGCATCAATGATGGATCAAATTTACTGAAGTTATGCTGCTTGTGGAGTTGGCAGAGGGGGACACCACCAGCGCAAGCTGGGAGCCAGGCTGAGCAGCTCGGTTACTCCTGTTATGCAGCTGAATGAATGTCCCAGCAGAGCCATGCAGGAGACCCTCTATAGCCTCTTTTATTAAAGGTTGCACTGGGCAGCATCATTTCCCTTCTCATTGCAGGTCTTCTACAATTATTCCAATTCTGTCATAGATTTAAAAGTAAAACATTTTTTTCATGACATCTCTGTTGCACCTGGTAGACGTCAACATCCTGTTTGCAAAAGTCAGATAGGCTAATAAAAATGCCTAAGTCAGGAGGAGTTACAATCTGCAAGGATGAACGTGACATTTGCAATTTTATGGCAGCTCATAACCATATGTAATGACACTCAACCACCTTCAGTTAGACCCAAGACTGATTTTCAGCACTTCCTGTGTATTCCCAGGTCATCTTCTATGATCATTTATGTATATAAATAACCAGACACAACAATTCCTGCTCATGTGCTCTGACAAGCTTTTTCCTCTGAAGCACTTCACAAAAAGAGGGCAAGAAAGAGGCACTCTGTGGATAGAGCCCTGTCTTCTCAGGCTAACATTTTTTTTTTCTGATCATGCTTTAAAAAATGAAAAAGCAAGTCACATGCTCCTTGTTATCTGCCCAGAGGTGGTAACTGCCCAGATCATTCATAAACTGTGTTCACAAAAAAGTATTTTTGCTACTATGCGTTCTTGGCTTTCAATTTGTCTTTAAAAAAGGTTGGTTGGCTGGTACCCGTGCACCTTCATAGTGTCTTTCAATTGAAGACCCAGACATTGCATTTATAAACAGGGCAGCGAGTTCCAGTTAATTACAGAACAGCCCACATCAGAACCAGAACTCTCCAGTGAGCAGCTTTGCTCTGATGACAGGCTCGCAGGAGCCCCTGTAACACTAACCAGACACTGAACGCTCTTACAGAGGCAACATATACAGGGATGCCATTAATCTTTCTCCTGGTATAAAATGCTCCCTTTTACAGTAGTCGTTTTGTATCTGACTGAAGCATAAACTTAGCATAGATAATACATGTACAATAAAGAGCATGAGGTATTCAACACAAGAGGAAGAACAACAAAAACATGCACATATATGGGACAAAAAAAGACCCAACAGTTTCCCACAGACACTGCAAAATGTTGCTATTAACCTCAGTGTTCTACGAAAACTATGAAGTTAACTCTTGTTAACAACCATTCTTAAAGGAAGCAAGTGAAAGACTTCACCTCCATTTTTAACATCCATGCTTTTTTTGGCAGCATACAGGACACAGCTATAATATAAAGTGGATGAGAATGGATGCAACTCTAGATGATATGGAAATTCATACTGATTTCTTATTTTTGCTTAAAACTACCCGTTAATGGCTTGATGCCAAAATCCAAGGAAACTCTACAGCCCTTTATGCAGGTCAGTAGGTGACAAGGCCTTTCTGTATTTAAAACTTATGAAACTGTTGTTTACATTTATTAGAAGCCAGATGACATCTCCTCTAAATCCTGAAGGAATGATCTGTTAAAAATTCCTGTAAAGTGTGGTCCTGATAATCAGCACTTCAGAAATACAGCCCATTTACTCCCCCTTGTGTCAAATGCTGTCAACTACTTTGAATTTAATAGTTTGATTTACGATGCATTCCCTGCACATGAAATGCAATTGTGCAGGGAGGCTAATTTAGCTAGTGCGAATGTGGCAACCTCAACTCCAGCAGAGGCCAGCAAACCTGTACAGAGACACAAGACTCTACCTTTGTACTTTGGGCCAAAACTCTCTTTTTTTTCCTCCTTCTCTCCACAAATATTGTGACCATGGGTCAAAAATGTTTAAAATAATGATGGGCAAGGAGCACTAATAGGTTTTCCCAAAAATATTCTTCTGATTTTTCAAGGGAAAACAAAGTCCCAGAGACATTAGGGTCCAGAACATGAAAAGAAAAAGGTTTACACAAAAGGATCTGAAACTGGATCAAAACAATGAGAGAGGACTTTGAAGTAAGTGGTCTCACAATAACATTGTAACAACACTACCCATTCTTGTAGGTGAAAATAAGGAAAACATCTACTTTCCATACCATGGAAAACTTTCCTCACGGAACATATTCATGTGTACTCCAATGAAAAGCCCTGTTTTTAACAAATGTTGTTTCACGAGATAAACATTCTATTTTCCCTACCATGATTTATTCCTGAATCAATTTCTTATTTAAAACAGTGGTTGTTTCTCCCTCCCCCAATTATAATTTGTCCAGGGAACAATATTTAATATATTTGAAATATATGAAAACTGCTCTCAGGTATGTGGAAAGATAGGGAAGCATTTATTTTGAATAAAAGTTGAGAAGCAGGATTTAAGTTGTGAGGCTAAAAATTCAGATTTATCAATTTAAAATATTTATATGACACTAACAATTTAGCTTTATGGTATATGTAGTTTTTAACTACCTATGTAGTATGTGGTATATGGAGACTTTATTCATTTTAAACAAGGTAGCAAAAAAATCCTCAGCTCTGCATTCCCACAAAAAGCACAACAAGCAGCAAAATGAACAAAGAGCACCTTCCAAAAACACCATAGCCAAAACCCTACGTAAGCAGCTTACCTTTACAGGAATATCATCCTCCTGATTTGCAGTTTCTGCAGTAAAGACATAGGATATTTCTTTATGAGACGTTGTCTGCCTGCAGATGGCACATTTAATGGAGCTGCGGCGGGTGCCCACGCTGTACTGCTCTATGATGATAGCTATGCACTCGTTACAGAAACAGTGTCCGCATGTCAGTACTGCCCACTATGCAAAGAATTAGGAAAAAGACGATAAAGTCCAGTATCACTTTCACAGAAACACAGAAGAACAGTGTGCTTATGCAGCATTAACTTACATTTTCGCAGAAACATTATTTCATTATTTACCACTACAGGTGTTAAGAAGCCTAGATTTCAAAGTTTAACAGGTCAAAGGGAGTAATCATCTGTACAAGTTCTCTGCATTTATTGTTCTTTTTTTGTTCATTTTTTTCCATTTTTGCAAACAAGAAATGCAGTCATTTATATATGAACTTAGTCTTAATGCACTGGGCAAACACACAGCAAATATTTGCAATGTTTTTTTAAACAAAATGATACAAATATTTATACTGGCCATGTGTAAACACTCAATCTATATAAAAATTTCTGAAAGAAAATGTCTTAATTTTTTGCATATTAAGTCCAATGCACCATCTTTGCATTTAAGAAGAAATTGAAGGTAACTGTACAGAGAATCTTATCTCTTCCCCCCACAGAACGTAAGTTCAAAAATTCTGTTGCATAAGTTGCCCTTCCTTCGACGTGCTAAACCACCTATGGTGCACTTCTAAAGCATGGTTTTGCAGTTAGAAGTGGTCTCTGTTCTGTACTTACACTCTGCTGTATGTAACCGACAAAATGCCCAATAAAACTTCCTTGCAACAGAATGACATCATCAAGTGGCAATCTCAGCCATATTAAAAATAAATAAATAAGAAGTTTTCCTTTTATGGAGCTTCTCCATCTCTGAGATGGCACAGAGCAAACAACCGCTCTGTAAAAGAACCTGCATGGCCCTTGGAACAGGAATGCAGGGGAGATTTAGAAACATGGCAGGAAACCAGCTCGTGTGTCACGTGTCATAACAGGAACACTAGCTCAAGTGAAAATATCTTAAACAGTTTAAAAAGAAAATAGCTTAAAAAGAGCCAGTTTAGTTTGACTGCACAGAAGCATGTTTTTTTAACTAATATGTAATCAAGTGCTAATTACAGTACATTACAGAAAGAGTCTTACTTTCCTTGTTTTACTATAATGTTCAGTTAAACTTATGTCAGGAAAATTTAACATAGAAATGGCTCAAATCTAGGTAAAGACTCTACAGAAGTGAAAAATGTTGACCGAACATCTTACCTGTTTTCCCAGTTGACGTGCACAGATTGGGCATGGTTCTGGATTAACTCCTCCAGTAGTTTTATCTTGAGACTATAAAGTAGGAAAAAAAAAAAAAAAAGCACCATTTTTATTTCAACAAATAAGATGATATTCTCTTTAAAAGAACCTACTTGGAAAATGAATATTGAAGTCAAAAATGGTGGGAGAAGGGACCTGCAAATTTCAAAAATATTATGCAGGAAGAAATAAAGGAGTTTAGGAACTACTAAATATTTCATCTAAAGCCATTGTGTAAAAGGATTGCTGTTCATACTGCAGTCCTTCAGATAGCATCTGCATCTTTATGCTTTATTTAAGCTTTGGCACACTTACTTGGACACTATGATTAAGTAATATAACATACAATTTAACCTATAAGTCTGCTCATGTGTGCTTCAGAAGTTCTTTGTATACACATATCAAGGTCTATCATTTTAAAAGACAGGCCAGTCACTTTTAATGAAGATTTTCACCATCTAAAACTATTCCATAGTTTTGCAATTAAACCAATGGACAAAACATATAATGTAATAACATTATGACTATGCAATAACCTCAAAGAAACACACTGAATTTAACATGTAGTGAATTTTTATACAAAAAAAATCTTGAAAAAAAAAACATTTTAAATGAAAATATAGGAAGTTTTCTTCCACTTCAGTTTAGCAAAGATCAAGAAATAGTAAATCTCACCTTCTCCAAATTGGTGAGATAAAGAAGTTGTCCTAATTTCTTCTGAAGCTGTGATTTGGCAACTGCCTTGTCATTCAAAAGTTTCACTCGATTTTGCTCTACCTATCAAAACAGCATTAAACAAATAAATACAAACAAGAAATGAATACTGAAGTTTGAGTAAAACTTAAACATATTTGTTTTTCCAAATTTAAACCAAATAATATACTGGAGACAGCTCATTCTGCAAATTTAGCCTGAGTATCTCCCTAAGCAGAATGACTATAAACTTCTTTTCTGTATCCAGTAGAAATACAGAACAGAGAAGGGATTGAGACAGGAAATATCCATACGGCTACTTCCCTAGAGAAAAGACGTATTTTGGTCTAACAGGCAATCTCACAGAGAAAAAAAAATAGAAAGCCTTTGTTTTTGTTGAAAGCATGTTTTGTATCACTGGTGGGGGGGAGTCTCTAAGGCTGCTCAGGAATTCAAAAACGCTGAAAAATGCTTTTCCTTCTTAGTTTTCACTGCTGCTTAAATCCTTACAGAGAGAATGAAAACAGGTTAGAAGTCAGGGCAACTTAATCTCCCACCAGCTTGGAAAATCGAAGTCATAGAGAAGGGTCCCACTTCTCCTTGTTTAGTGTGGAATGGAATAGCCTTTTGGAAGAATGTTGCTCTCTGTCCGAAGACAGAGAAAATATATCAAGCAGTAGTTCTAAGCTCCAAAAGGCTCAGACACTAAATGTAAAAGTAGTTAAGAACTGTTCTGTCACCTGGACTTTCAGAAAATAAGACAGACATACTATATACAAATACACATTTATATTTTACTTTTGTAGAAAGCAGGAATCTAAAAATAGCTGCTTTATTCTTTCAGAACAAAAAACACCTTTTTTTCCACCATGTACTCTACCTCATGCGGTTCTATAATGTGGAGAACTGGCGGGTTTGGTTTGGGCTCATCAGGATGACGCACTCTCAGACGCTCTGTAGCCATTGCTAGTTCGTCAATAGCAGACACATGATCCCTCAGCACCATCCAATATTCATGAAGCAACTAAAAGAAAAGCCTAAACTAATTAGTAGCAGAATTCTTGAGTTACCTGTATTTGCCTCCTACATAGGCAGCATAATATGAAGTTTCTTTTGAAGTAAGGGATAAGATTGCTTCACAGCAATTCAGCAATAACAAAAATTATGAAGGAAAACTAGACCAGTACCGAAATGATCTTACCTGCTGTCTTTTCCAGCATCTCCTTATGAAAAAAAGGATAGCTGTTTTCCCTACAGCTATTAGAGCAATTAAAGCAATTCAAAGTTCAGAAATCAAAATGCCTAGGACTAAGCATCAGAAACAAAGACTACACATTTTTTAAACACCTAATTAACATGGCAGTAAGGTGGCAGCTTGAAGGTGAAGTATTAGCTCATTTCTCTCTTTAAAGACATTTTTTCGGATATTAAGAGTTGTGTGTTGAGTGTTCTTGATGACAAAGGAACAGACAGGAATGATGTGATTAAATTCTCTGAACAAAAGTTAATTGGTGGCATAAAAAAAAGGCTAAGACTGGAAGTATGCTAAACATACAAATTGACAAATCTTGGTATTATTTTGAAAACTGATAATACTATACCATACTTCTTCCCAAGGAAGTTTTCCACAATTTTTAAGTATTGCATCTGAAAACAATCTTACTGAAATTTTAAGACCTTTTGCAAACTGTTTTGTAAAGGCCAAAAGTTATTGATGAGAATATTTGTTCCCTAATTGCAGCAGAAATATCCCCACCACATAGTCTAAGCCTCAGTAACTGTTTGCCTTGCATCACTTTCTTCCATGCAACAAGCCCAGGATGTAAAATATTGAAGCGCAAGAGCAAAAAGGGTTGATATTTTTTCAATCAGCATTTCGGTACCATAATCAAATAACTTATATTTGTGCTGCTTTCAGAAGGTCATTATATATTTAATAATCTTAACTATCAGATACCTAAACACTGATTAATATGTCAATTTACAAGGTTTTTACATTGTGTCAACCTTTTCTTTTTTAAGGCAGTTGCAGTTTCACTTGAAAAGCAGCACCCTAACCCCATTCCAATTTGAATAACATGATCAGTAACCAAGTTTGCTGAAAAACAAAAATGGCCCGAGTTCAGTTAGTTTAGCTCTCAGACTAGGTGAATATCTTTTTCTCTAGAAGATCTTTTCTTCTTCCATGGCCTAGATATATGTCGGAAACTTTGTTCCTGAATGGCAAACTTCTGTAAGAAGTAGCTCTGCTTTTTCGAAGTCTCCTATGAAAAATGACAAATCTCTTGACTCATGAAACAAAAAGCTTGGGAGAAAGGCCACAGAGACAAAAAAAAAAAAAAAACACCACACACACAAAAAAAACACTTGCAAAGAACAGGGGTTTGCTCAGATGTTAGCCCACAGAAGATGAGTGCATCAAGGAACTCCAAAGGAGATGATCCTGACACTAGTGTCAGGAGAGACACTAGTGAGAGACACGAGAGTGATATACTGAAGTGGAAATATGTGTAATGTAAAAAATAGGAGAAGGAAATAAGAGAAACCATTTCTGATTTCATTTTATGTATAAAACAGGATGAGACCCGGTGCCCCAGCTCATCTCTCTTCTCCATCACTGTTACTCACTGCAAGGAAACCCACAGAAGCAAAAGTGGAGCCCAGCATATGCCTTCATATTCCCAGGCCTGAAGAGACTAATGATTGCAGGCTACAATGTGTAGCAGAGTTTGTGCTGCAACACAGTTCGTTGCGTTGCAGTTTACTCCAAGAGAAAAAAATCTGTACCTAGCCCAAGACAGAACGTAAACTGAATTAAAGAACAGATCAGTACTGGATTTGTTGATTCCTGTCACATTCTGATAAAATTAAACAGAAAAACAGATCTAATTATATTAGTGTAAAGTCCTAATAGATTATAGTCTTTATGAATTTGCTTGATAGCCAGTGGAGCTCTGTTAGTAATTGCTAAACCATATAAAAATATTTTTAACTAAATTTTTTAAAGGACTGTAAAAATGCTTTGCATAAGTAAACCCCAGGTTCGGACAACAACTTAGATTTGTTCACATTTCATAAAATACATCACACAAATGTTTTTCCATAGCCTCATTTGCTGTACCTTATATTCCTTTTTCCACGCCTCAAAGAGCTCCAGAAACAGGCTGCCTTCCTCAGTGAGCTTAGCGTCCATCCGGTGTGCTTTTGCAAAGGAGAGAACAGCTTTCAAGGCACGTTCTGTTTCACTGGTTGCCCACAGTCCTCGACTTGTGGTGGGTAGACGGTCATCAACAAGTCCTTCTTCATCTTCTATCATCTCTTCAAATATAGCCATTTGGCCTTTAACACTTAGAAATAAGCCCAACATAGTTTTCATTACTGATTTTGTACTTTCTTATCCATTTCTACAGATGCATCATATACTTCATTTCATTAAAGGAAAAAGGAAAACAAGACAAGGTACACACACATACAAAATATATAGCTGTTCTATTATTTGATACTCTGAAACTTGTTTAGAACACAGCGAACTTGCTACCAGAAATCCCCGTACAGAATATTTTGTCAGCTCAAAATTATCAACTTTTGCAAAGGTTTATACATTTTTTTCCAGTGGTTATAAAGGATCCTGCAACTATTAGCTAAATTAAAAACACTTTGCAATTATGACTTTTTAAATCAACATGAGTTGCACTCAAAATTTGATGTAAGGTCTGCTGCTGAGTATTAGACTATTTAAGAAATCTACAGCTTCTCAGTACCCATTTGACAAACCACACCAATTCAATTATTTTAGACACATTGGTCTTTAATTCTGTAATAAGATTGTTCTACATAATTTAAAGTACAAAATATAAAACAATAACTTCTACTCTCAGTTTTCTAGTATGAAAAGTTTATAAAACCATGAACTTACGTGTGAGAAAAGAGCTTTGACTCATACTCTGTGAACAACTCATCAGCTTTACAAAAGACACAACTGCAATACAGAAGAAAACAGAAGCACTCAGAATTTGACTAGTAAACAAAGCAATTCCTAGAGAGTGCGACTTCAACAACTATAAACACAAACCAAGTCCTTAAAAAAAAAAAAAAAAGGTTCATACATAACACTTGATACAAATGACTGCCAAAGATTTTTATAAAAAAAGCTCATGGGTCTTAACAACTGCATCTGTCATGGCTGTCTAAATATAGATCTTTACTCTAGATGAAGGATACCATTCTTTCTTCACTTATTTCAAATGAAGGAAAATACACCTTTAAAATACATTTCATATTTTCTAGACATACTTGTTAAGGGGAAGCCTCACAGGTCGCAAGTGGCAGATAGTGGCAGCCTCAATAACCTGCTTAGAAGGAGGGCCTTCTAAATTTTTCACTGCTTCTCTTACAATCTTCTGGAACTTCTTCACTTCATCCAGTTGGGTTGTGAGCAGATACTGAAGGCCTCTGCAGTCACGGAATCTGATTTAAAGAGAGAGAAGTCACAGCGCATTGAATCACTGTGCCAAAATTGAAAGAGTACAAAAACCCCTTTATATTACTTTCTATATTGTCCTTTGACACCTTAAAAAAGCTTACTGTGAAGTGTCATGTTAGCTATTGGCTACATCAGTCCCATGAACCCATGTACTGAGATTTTGCCTGATATTCATAGAATACGAAGACAATTCAAGACTTGAGAGGCACAACTGTAAACAACCTGCAACATTATGACCCACAATACAAATCTACCTAAGTTCAACAAACCCTTAGCCTTATTTCATCTACTGGACACCAAATTGACTTTCAAAGCATTCATGCAATTCACAGGAGACGCATGTAGCCACTGGAGAAAAAAAAAAAAAAAAAAAAAAAAAAAAAAGCTACTGCATTTGCATCTTAGCTTTCAACTTAAAAAATGATTAAATGAATAGGAAAGTGAACTATTTCCCTAAAACCTCATTATCTTTCTCAAGTAGACTTGGAACATGGATACCATAAGTGCTTCTTATATTGTACTTTTCCTGTGAACAGAGGTCTCACTGAAAACATGGTTCAGGATGTCATCTTTACAAAGTCTTACATGCATATATAAGACAATACGTTGCAGGATGAGGTGGTTCTACCTCACAGAAAAAACTTCATCTGAAACATCCCTTTTGTAAAGTGAGGTAAATTTAGAAAAGAGCAAGTTCTACAACACTAATATAGTTCAATTTTTTAAATAACAGAATTAGGCAGTATAAATTCTGAAATAAAATAGACAAGTTTGCATGGTAGCCTGAAAAATACACAAACCACAAGTAAAAGTCTTTTGTTAATACAATCAGTTGTCAAATATTCCCACATTATGCTCCACTTAATCATTTCCAATACTCATCTATAATTTAGCACTGGTTCTTCCTATCACTGGCTGGTAACCTAAATTAAAGAGAAAATAACCTCAAAATTATTTAGAGCAGAGATGGAAAAAAAAAAAAAAAAAAAAGCAGTCATCATCATTCTCAAATGGTACTTCACAATTTCAGCCAAATTAAATACATAAAATATCTGGTTAAGTCTAATAGTTGGCAAAGGCTTACTATCTTTTGAGATTATGGTGACAGAGTAAACAAACAAGAGGATATGTCTTTATGTGACTGTTTATTTCTGTACACATACACACACACACTCTCCCCTAGTAGTATGTACCTAGCTGTAATAAGGGCAAGAGGCAATGGAGACAAGATACAGAATACACTGACTTAACAGAAGGAAAAATTCTTTCACTACGTGCGGCTCAAAGTTCGGAAAATGTAAGTATTTGGGTAATATCAGAGAGCAGCAGCTCCAGTAGAATTTGATAGTACTGTTGTCTCCAATATGAGATGAGGACAGAATTCTTTGGACAGAAAAACAGTAATCCTATATTATGTTGTATCCAAGGATACTCTACTACAGCTTGATCATTTCCCTAAGTCAGTTTATTTTAGAGGTTACTCAATCATAATACAATAAATTTTGAATTATTTTTGCTCAGCAGTTGCACAGATGCAGAAAATTATGAAACTATCACAGATAATTCATAGAAGAGCATCCTAAAGAATGCTTGTCTAGACAAAAACTGAAATTTCTCCTGCTTTTAAAGCTCCTATTTAATTATCTCCCCCTTTTTTTTTGGAGTGCTTTTGAAACTAATTGCAGCCCAGATGGTCTGAAGAGAAAGTACCTGCCTTTTAATTGCAACTGTTAGTAAAGACTGAAAAACTTGAGCAGATTTAACAGTATTCACTCTCATATGTTGTAGTTACTCTCTTACTTGTCTGCCATGGAGAGTTTATTAGTTTGCTGTTTGTAGTTGCTGTTTATCTCATTTTGCACACGCTGAACAAGCTCCTCATCGATGGCATACTGTATTGCTGTCTGGATGACATCCAGCCACCAAGGGGAACCGGAACGTATCTGTATGCCAAAAAACAGATTTACTTGTGAATATTCAACAAATAACCAGTTTACTCATTGCAGCAGAGACCTGTGTTGCTCTTTAGGCCTTGAACACAAACTATTGAATTCCATAGGACGTTACCAGAACATAAGGATATACTCATAACTTAACCCTTTTCTTACTTAAGAGGATACATGAAGGTGAATGAAGATAGAAAAGACAATATTGGTCATGCATTTTAATACAAATAACATTTAATCTCACGTCTTCATCAATTCATTAACATTTTATAACTTCCTGTTGAACCTGACTTGTCCCAAAGACAATGCAGTTAAGCCTTAAGTCCAATGACTAAATGCATGTTAAAACAAACAACAAAAAAAAAATACTTTTTTTTTTAAAGTAACTGAAATTCCATCTGAAATATTTCAGAAATATTTCAAGGCCAAAGCCTGTAACTTCTAGAGCTAAACTATATTTGAAAAATAGATAATATAAAGGTAAAAATTACGTTAAACTGTACCAGAATCATCTCACCATGACTGTGTACTTATCTTCCTAGACATGTGTTCATCATGTGTTGTGAGTTCCTTTAAGTAGGAACCACAGAATACAATTTTAGGTTCTGTGCTGCACAGTCCAACTCCCATTACCACTGAGGCTTGAAGGAATTGTTAGAGATAAATACTGGGAGTTCTGGATGAACAGATAAAAATTATTAAAAAAAAAAAAATCACAAACTAAATACGCAAGAGATACCTGCCTTTCTCTGGAGATCCCGAATCGTCTGCAGAACTGGCTGTAAGGCCTGATGGGCTTCGGCAACTTCCGCATTGGATTTACTCATATAATGCTTCCGAAGTTGTTCTGCCTATATGAAGATGGCAAATAAGTTATGCAAGACTTACATTATATTTTTAAATGTATAATTAAATATATAAAAAATCCTCAGCTATCATACTATTTTAGAACGGCTCGCAACCTGAAGTGCATAATCTAGCCACCTACATTCCTGAACAAGATACAGTAGTACTTTTTTTCCTCTAGATCTGGCATTTATTAAGCCTAAAAAACTTTTAGGCTATTATTAAGCCTAAAAAACTCTTCTGAAGACAAACTATGACAAAGATGTTAGTTATACAGATTTAAAGTATACATTGCATTGAACTTACAAAGCAAAAACATACTAGAACAATCTGAGAACAGCATGATTTAACTTTATATATAGTACATCCCTACACATTAACAAGAAAAGCTGAAATATAAATTTCATTATTTTTAGGTGAAAATAATATTTCTTTAAAAAAATTACTTCTGACAGTGAAAATCTCTTGTGACATCTGATGCTATAAAAGATTTAAATCATTATCAGTTCACTTGATATTTTAACATCTGCTGAGCAAATTATGCTTCTCATGTAATAGGTAGGTATATCTTCACCATTACATTCATTAGATATCTATAGTTGGTGCATTCTAGGGTGTGTTAAAGGCCGCTTTTTGTTTAGTTCATTTGTTCATTTTGCTTGCCGAGATCAAAATAATTATATTATTGTTATGGATGAAGCTTACTGAAAACACAGAAGACTCAAGTATTAGATGAGCTGTTTGTGACAGATGGCTCTGAAGAACTATCTCCACTTTTCATCTTTAAACAAAATACAAAGTTTCCAGCACTGCTCCCTGTAGCTCAGCAAAAGATGCAAGTAAGTTGCTATGACTGCAGGACATAAAAAATTGAGTCTTTCTACAAAGACTGATAGAAACATATTAAAATCTAAATATCCAAAGGGTTTAAATCAGTTTCTTGAGATGCTCATACATAATTTTACCAATCTTTCCCTAAATACTCAGGAAATTCCTATACCTGGAGATGTGAATTTGAAATAGTTGTGCTTCACTCATGCAGATGACATTTGTAGGAGCAATCTGTTAACATTTAACTATAAAAAGTAGTTCAAGGAAAAGTTTTTACTACTTGTTACTATATTAAGACAAAAAGGAAAGGAAGGGGAATTTTGGCCAAAAATGGCCTAAAATCTTGTCTATGTGGGGCGACTAGCTTGCAGTAAGCTAACACAGTAGCTAATTCAGATGAAATTCCTCTGTCACACCTCTTCACACAAGAGAAGTGCACGGCAGGCACAAAGAGAGACAGCAGCCAATATGTCTATTATTTGCATATCTCTAAGTACAGCACATAAGTAATTTGTAGAGGGAAGGACTACCAATCATCATCCTGGTGACAAAAGTTTCAGGAAATAAAAGTGTCATATGTTTTCAGGTTTTATTAATTTTTATGCTGGACACAAAGAAAATCCCCAAAGAAGATCCTAAAAAGTCAAGTGTTTCACAACTTTTGCCATTGCTGGATTGGTAAAAATTCACTCCCACTCATCAGCTTAAGCAACTTGGGACTAGATGCAAATATCTATTAGAATATGTTTCTGGGAGATAAAAAGATGCTGTCTATACACAGAATTTGTATAAAAAAATCTAACAAGATACCAATGAAACAAGACAAAAATGGATCCATACCACGTAAGTGGAAAGGCTAGGAGAACTGGGTTTGTCCAGTCTGCAAAACAGAAGACTTAAAAGGGCACAAAAAACAGCCTTCCAGATGCTAAGAGAAGGTTACTGAGAAGGCAGGCACTTTTCTGAAGTGCATGGCTAGAGAACAAGTAACAAAGGTTATAAATTGGAATGAGAGGTTCCCAAAGGGAAATTTTTCTTTCACTTTAAGGATAATTAAGTATGGGAACAGCATGTCCACGGAAGTTGCACAACCTCTGTACTAGCAGACTTCAAAGTCCCAGCTGGAACAAAGGACAGAGCTACCTAGCCAGAAATCAGTGCTTGACCCTACTCTGAGTAGGACATTGGACTACAGACCTCCCTGAGGTCCTTTCCTGTCTTAATGACTCCACAACAATGATCAGTTGCAAACATGGCCCCTATGTCCATCACAAGTAACCAGTGAGGAGCAAAGATCCCAGCAATCTTAACAAAGAGATTTCATTGTTAAGAATACAGCTATACAGCCTGATGTAACCAGGAACTTATAGTGACTTGCTTTTCTAAGTGAGGATGGCCAAGCTTTCTAGACACACACGTCAAAGAGTGAATAGGAAGAGCCAGTTGCAACAGGACATGTGACTGAGTAACACATGGAAGGACTGGACAGATCCCAGAGAGGAGATACAGATGATGAAAGAAACTGAAAATAAGACCTGAAACTTGAAGGTTATTTATTGCTATGCCTTCATGTAGATAAAACAATCAAGTATTTTTTCCCCTCGAGACATATTTATACAAAAATTGAACAGTATTTACCTCTTCTGCAAGTCGGCTATCACGCAAAGTTGGTGGAATTCCTGGGTGCTTTGCCAGCAATAATTCCATCAAATTGTGTGTAGAATGGAGCCTCTGAAAAAACGAAGTCATCCATAATCATGAAAAAATATTTCATTACTTGTCACAAGAAAAGATTAATCAGCAACAAAATTCTGTACTGAGAAATTAACATTCATTTAAAATAAAATTTCTCTCTCAAACTGAAGGGATCATTGTCCTCATTTTAGAGATAGGTAATAAAACACAGAACAACAACAAAAAATCATTCAAGATCTCACAAAAAATCACAAGCAAAATCTGATACGTAGTCTTCTGATTCTGTACTATCAGCACCTTCTAGGAAATAACTTCTCTCTTGAAGTATGTTCTTTTGTAACAATTTTCAGAACGTAATACAAAAATAAGTCTCTTAGACCATCTAAAGAAAACTAAAATATACGGAAAAGACAGCTCCCATAGCTTAAGGCATCTTTTTATTTTTCGCTTTTCTGAAACAAAAAGGTCTTTTGTTTTCAAATTAGCTTTTGTTTATTTTTAGGGAGAATAAATCTGATCACTAATTATGCATATATTGGCTCATTCTGTGTGTGTGTGTATACAAGAATATATATACACATGCATACCAGCATATCACACCAAATCATACTGGATGCCTCCACCACTGAGATCTTCTTACCTCCCTAATTCAGCTTTATCCTATTACTGTGTTACCCCCTGAACAGCATTAACCAGCACTGACTTTCCATTTTCTAAAACAGCCAGCACTACACAACCAGGAAAAGCTCAACAACAGTTGAGTTTTACCACACAACAGCAATATACATTTTCAGAAAAAAAAAAAAAATGCTTTACATTCAATTCAGTATAATGGCTTTAGCATTCTCATAAATAAATAAAAAAATATGCTGGTATAGGTATCCTGAGTGGAAAAATGCCTCTAGAATTCACAAAGGAGAAGGATGGATGTAAGAATGGCATAGAATTTATGAAAACATAATGAACATGTGGAAGAATATTTTACTACCACTTAGTGAATAAAACAAAATAAAAAACAAATAATAATAAAAAAACAGAAAACTGGTCATTTCTTATTTCTCTATTTAAATAACTACTACTAATAAATCTAAAATATCTTGTTATTCTGAAAAATGCTAATTTTAATCATTTTAGAACTGATATTTCTTGAAGAAATTGAAGAAATATATTCAATTCTTGAAGAATTGAAGAAATATTGAAGAAATATAAAGATGTTGGTTATAGAACTTCATTATTTCTTATTCATCTCATTTTTCATAAAGCACTCAAAATATATACTTTTTTTCTAAAGAGACATCAATAAGCTTCAGTTCTTTTTTCATGTTTTGATGTGCCTTCTGCCATGGGAAAACTTCTTCCATGTGACATACCTGTATCATTCTTAATGCCATTCCAGCATCCTCTATTTGCACTAGTCTGTAATAAAGTGCTATTAATGTGAGCAGTCACACAGGGAAATCTAGGAATACAGCTTGCTAAGTTTTATACGGAACAGCAGGTGGAGATCATACACTGCTTCTGAGGTAGCATCAAGAATGACATGGAAAAGTTTTTAGAAATAGCATGATTTGCAAAAAGAAATGTGAAGGTCACAGAATACTATTTAAATATTGTGATGATGATAGCCTGAAAAAGTCATCTGGCATGCACTAAGGGGAGGAATAAAAGACTAACCTGACAAATTAAATCTAGAGTATTCCCACTCTTAATTGTGTCTTTATATTTGGATTTTCACTCACTTGTAAGGAATCAGTTTTGAGTTTTTCTTTGTGTTCTTCAGAAGAACGCAACACTTCTCTGTATAGCTCTGCAGCCAGTGCATATTCTCCTGAACAAAATAAGTAGAAAATTTGAAAGCGCGCAAACATGCACATTCTGTTGGTCTTTAAATATGCAAGCAGGTAGCACTTATACTTGCTATGTACTAAAATGTTTCTGGAAAGGCCTGTTCCATATATGCTCATCTCCACAAAATGTGTTACAAGTATTCTATCTACAAGAACTAAATCATCTTCTAAGACCAGGTGTCCATAATTTGCTTTTCTTCTGTTTATCTTCATGTGGTACAATTTTATGTAAGTAACACTAACAACAAGTTATTCTACGTAGAATGAGATATTTAGGACTAACACGTTGTGTAGTGAAATGCAGGCGTAGCACAAATAGCAGAGGCCTTTAGAAAAGGAGAGACAGAAAGAAGTAGAGAGGTGAATGAGCCATGAGATGGGGCACAGGCTTTGCACTGAAGACCCTGTAGCTATAAAAACTCACCCATAATCAGATAATGAAATACAAACCTAGACTTCAATAAAATTGGTTTTAGGAGTAACAAAGAAAACAAATAAACAGTATTTGATATTTGCAAAAAGCATCCTATCACAGTAAATTTGACTGTAATGTGGAACTGAAGACAAATGAAGACAGAAATGAGTAAAAGCATCTCAAACACAAAAACAACTCCAAGTGATCACTGAGTGAGGAAGAAGAAACCATAAACACAAACATCATTTTCCTCCTGGAAAAAAAAAACCCTCCAGATATTGACAGCTCACATTCCCACCACTGGCATGAACCCGTCAATCCAAAAGATCACTGAAAGGGTGAACATAACATCAAAAAAAGACAGAGAAAAGACTAAGCTCTCCAGTCAAACTAGCAACAAATTCTTAGCTTAAGGTATGCTTCAGTCTTGCCCATTAACAATATCTTGCATGTAACAAATAGGTAGGGATACAGGCAGCTCTTCTGTGAGCCTTACAGCATTTTAGGGGACAACCTTTATGGCAAGTTGGGGCAGTCCTTCTGGATATAGCCTAGACATAAGTAATTGCACTCCTGGTACTCTGTGAATTTGAATTCCTTTGGTCCTGGCAGTATCTCATCTGAAGTAAAACTGATTTATCGACAACTTGACAGAGCTTTTTAGACTAATTCAAAATCTGAAGAGTGAATTAGAAGCTTTGAGCTATAATAACTATAATAACCAGAGGTACAGAGTTCTCTACCTCTGTCTGGGAGGGCAGGCAGTTCAAATCAGAACAGCAAGTCTGCCAGATTTGTGTTTGTATTTATAAAACAGTGATAATATATTGTAGAAGAAGTGTTTATATTTATTGCCTTTTATTAAGGTAAGTAACAAAAACAGTTTGTTTGTTAAAGTCTTCTTTGAAAGAAGAGAACATACAAGCTGAAAAATTTCAAGCAGCTTGTCAATTTAAAAAAACATAAAACGAAACAAAAAATATAGGTAAACTGACAACATTTCTTTTATGTTTATGATTAGGTCATCTAAATATGTTAGTTGGCTTAGCAGCACATTTAAGTTTCACGTAATTATTTTTGTTTTCTTGTTCAAAGCTTTTTTTCCCCCCCAATTCAATCCAAATACACACTGAGAGACTTGGATAGCAAGAAGCACTAATTCAAGTGCTAGGCAAAAGCAAAGCTTCCCAGAAGGCAGCCAACCGACAGATAACAACAAGCATAGCAGTTTGGATGGCAAAGGGTATGAAGGAGACCCACAAAGTAACACCGATTCAACACAAACACTTTAAGCAGAATTACAGTGTCATTTTTTTATCTTCTCAGCACACAGAAAAACTGGAAATACTATGAGACACCTCAAAGATACCACAAACCACATCTATTATTTTCTCCCTCATTCAAAAGGGAGAAAGATCCTCTCCCGTTTCCCAAGATTTCATTATGAGACTTTTCTTGAATGTAGAATGTCAGCCACTTTTATGTGGTGTCCTCTAAGCCATAATTAGCCTCCTAGAAGGTGTGACGAACATGCTAAGCGGTCTAGTCTTACCTTTGATGATATGGATTCCTGCTAAGCCATTAAGAGCACACACCAGCTGCCGGTGAGCTTCCTCGCACTCCGTTCGACACTTCTTCTGCAATGAAGTTAGCAGCTCCTCCATCGTCATGGTACTGAAATACAGATCAAATGGCTAAAACTCAAAACAAAAGCAATAGTACACAAGACTATCATACTGTGCAGTATGTGCAGTGTTTGCACAAATGTTGTGCAAATGTTTACTAGACATTTTTAGAAACAACATAACTCTGTCAGCTTCTGTTCCACCTGCAGCTCTGTTGTATCACTGAAATCTCCTAAAAATGGAAACCAAAAAGCAGTGAGGACAAAAAAAAAAAAAAAAAAAAAAAAAAAAAAGGCAGCTGAGAAAAAACAAATCTCTTCACAGTGCAAAATACAAGAAACAAATGAGGATACATCTCATATTGCTAGAAACTGTTCAAACGAAAATAGCAAGATGGCCTATGTTACTTTCCCTCTCAATCTAAACATGAAAAAGTGATGACTTAGAGAGGTAGACAAATGTGCAGAGAATGCAAACAGTGAAATTATCCAGCATCCCTTAAAGATACTGCTTTTCTACATTTGTTACTATTTGAAATTCTACAGAGAAATTTAATTAGGAATTAGCTAGAAAGGGAGACATAAGAAACAGAAGCAGGAACAGGGATGATAAGGGAAGAAAGAACGAAGGCGGAAGAATGTCTTGGATAAAGTAAATGGGCAGGAAGGTGACTGATGCAAAGAGACAGAACATCAGTCTTCAACACCTGATCTGAAGCTGTTTTATGACCCACTGCTGCTTTGAGATCAGAGACTACCACTCTTCAGATAACTATTTACTATTTGGGATTTAGTGCTCTGAAATCCAGTGACATCATCCTGAAGCAGGATATCTTTGAAAGGGCTTTACTGCCTCCTCTCATAACACCATTCTATATACAGGAACTGTTCTCTGAGTTACAGTGTTACTCTAGAGCAGGCTTTAAATCAAAAGCATCACTGTTTGAAATTAGCTCAGTTCTGCAGATGCACTGGCAGATACACACATATCACCTGCTGTTCATATTCAGTATTTCCACTCATTGCTCTTTATCTTTTATTTTCAAAGCCCTCAGCGGTTTCAAGGAAAAGTCTGTACACATCCTTTTACAAACTACACAATTTGCTTTACTTAAAATCTGTGATTAGCAATTAAGACAAAAAGAAGTTTTTGACTCATTTTAGTTACGGAACCTAAAAAATGCCCTTTTGAGGACTATATTTTTGCCAAGTAGATGTTCTCACTTCTTTCATTAAGCAGGCAGGAAAAAGATCATCTAGTATAGAACATGTTCCAAGGTCTATGTTTCAGTCCAATTTCTTTTATTCCTATGTTCCAACATCATCTTTGTAGTTTCAGTTCAGTTTCTCTTATTCATCAGAGTTCCCAGTACTGAATTTCTTGATTATTCTCACACACAATCACAGTCTGAAGCCAAAATTTCTTCCTATTCTGGGAATGCCCATTGCTGCAGTCAGGCTTGGTTCATGAGAAAGATATATAAAGAGTGCTTGGAAACAGCTTTTCCTTGCATGTATCTTTTTAAGAAAAAATTAATTTTTACTGTTGCTATTCTTTCCACTAATGTTACTATGCAGCTGTCCCCCTTGCAGGCATTCCAGTGAAACTGATGCAGTACTAAGACATCCTCACCATACTCAACTCGTTTCACTTGTACTCTCCTGGATCACTCTACTGCAAAGGGTAATACTCTGAGTGAACAGTGATTTTTTCCATGTTTCAGTCATTGCTTCCACACTAGTGGAAGATTTTCTGCCTGTCAGGCACAAAATGCTCCAGCATGATGCCTATTATTTATTGGTCCCTGATGTAGTAGCTACGAAGTTGGTTACAGTTGCTTAGGCACATTCAAGGTGTCCTATAAGGAAAGAAAAGTTCTTTTATGAAGAACTTCATAAAAGGATAGAAGAAAAATGGACAGCATGGGCAATTAAGAGCAGAAAACAACAGAAACAATAATTGTAGTATGTATTAAAGTTAAGTTCTTCCCTGCCTGTAACTTAAACAAGATATGCAATGCTCTGAGAGCCTGGAATAGGCTTTCATTTTAAAGGCTTTCAAGGGTGGATCTCTATAAAAATTCTGTAACCTCACTTTACAACATTTGATTTAATTTGAATTATTCTGTTCCATTTACCCTTTGTTCATTGATTTTTTTTTCCAACTGAATCTGTTTAGTTTCATGCTATAAATCTAAGCTGCAACATTTTAGAATACATCAGCATCATGAGGTTAAAATACTACTGCACAAAAATATGTCTTCTCTAACACAAGAATTATACTAACTACAATACTGCCTCCTATTAAATTCTAAAATCCCACACTTTGGTGTGACATAGTTGCACACGTTTTGCTAAACAAGCTTAAAATTAGACTTACTTTAAATTGCACAAGATCTTGCCCCAGCAGCAATAATTGGAGTTTTGATTTGAATAAGCACACCATTTAGGATGTGAAAAATAATCACCTTTTCTGTAATGGCAAAAACTCTCCCCGAACAGCTTGGGGATGACAGCAGGCCTGCCTCAGCCGCAGCAAAGGGTATAGAATAGAAGTCACGGTCCTTCTATCTAGGCTGCTGAGCTTAAGAGTCCAATCTGAAATCTTCCTCAGTTTTGCCAGGGCATCCTGGCAGCACACATCGTGCTGGCGATGATAGAAGTGTCTCTCCACAGGAGAAAAGTGAAGCCAGTGTACGTTTTCCGTCTGGGGGGGGATTTGAATCTGTAAGTAAGAAAGAAAGAAAGTAATTTGCAAATAATACTATTGATTGATGTTATTAAGAAACTTAAAAAAAAACAAACAAACAAACAAAAAAAACCATTTACTTGGTCAATAACATCCTCCTTTGCTGATCTCCACATTATCTTGGCAATTAGGCTGTAGAGAGGCTGAGAATTTTTTCTACAGTAAGGTTGATATAACAGTTGGTCCCACCAATGTTTGACCCAGTAAGGATCAACTCCAAGAAAAAGGACTAAGCCATAGAGATCTGCAAAAAAAGAAAGAAGCTCTTTTAATACAACAGTTATGTTTTAAAACTGCAGTACATGCCTCCAAAAGACAACTTTTCACAGAAAGGTTATCAGGCATAAAGCAGCTACTATTTAGCCATCTTTTCCACTTGTTTTCCAATCATTCCCTCATCTAAGGGTAGCTTGAGGCAGGGGAATGGGGTGAGGAGAAGTTATCTCCTTCGGTTAGGTACTGATTTTCTCAGAATTTTTAGAAATATGACTTGAGATTTAAAAAAAAAAAAAAATTTAGTTTAGCTGAACTAAAAAATTCTAAACCTAACTGGAACAAGGACATGAGACAGAAATTGCATGATTGCATATGGTTAGCTTGGGGTGCCAGGTTTTCGTAAAATTATATTGCTCAGTATCATTGCTTTGCAGCCTGCTGTGTGCCAACTGTCTACTGTTCACTACCCTAAAAGTAATTGCAATTCAGAAGGTTTCACTTCTCTACTAGGGCAGAAAAAAATCAATTTAAAAAAAATACTTTTATTCTTTACTTACCAACTAAGGGAATGCAGCTTATTAATTCTGCCCAATTCAGAAAGGCATCATTTTTCAGGGACTAAATAATAAAGAATAAAGCTAACCTTAAATTTGTACCTAAAACTCACTAGAAGACTACAAAAGCACACGTTTAAGTGTTGCACGTGGATGTGCAAAAATAGATGGCAACATATGATGGTATCCTCAAGGCCTTAATGATCTCAGGCATAAACAGCTTTATGTTGATTCTGGCAATCAGCTGAGAGTTACTAGACATAATACCACACACATGCAAGCCCAAAGAGAAGGAAAATCCTGACTTTTTTCATATGCAGGAAGCAAAAGTTTCTGCAGAGGTCCTATCTCACTTCACTATAACAGCTGACAAATCAGTCAGTGGTTCCCTTGTCCCTCATATCAAGCGGACAGCCTCTGTATAACCTTAGAGGCCGACCAATGTGTACTACTGAAAATAAGGCATTTTAGATTTAGCACTACGACAGGTAAGGACTTCAACAAGTTGATCATGATTATCAACTCAATCGCTTCTTTCCTCAGTATTTCCTTTATGACTATGTATTCTGACAGCTCTTGTATGTAACTATAAGTTCATGCTCAATTCTGTAACGGTTTAATTCACAATACCGGCTTTAATAATAATTTGGATCTGAACAGCAGTTCACAAATGTACACAGATTCATCCTCTTTCAAAACTATCGCCTCAGTTTGATGCCCTTTCTTTTCTCCTACCTGTCTGGAAACTGCTTACAGAAACAGAGCACCTCACAAAAATGATGAGATAAATCAAGTCTGCTTACATACATCCCCCTACCAGCATCTCAATTTATCAGGTCCTCAAATAAGGATTTAGAACAGTCTCATAAAGCTTTAATATGATTTTTAGGATTTATAATCATGGTTGGTAAGTACATGGAAATTGATGGCCCCAGTAGTTCTTAGAAGGGTACGCAAGATAGAGCAGCACTTCTACATTTGATATTTAGAAGGTTTCTGCAAACAGAGCCTGCGGTCTTAAAACTCTAAGAAAGGGGGATAATATTTTCCCACTCTGCTGTGGAAAGCCAAAGGACAGAGTTGAGTCAGCTGTTCAACACAGATCTCCACTCCTGAAAACATTTGCTTAATTCGGATAGAAGAGAAAATTTCAGGCCTGCAATTTTAGTATCATTGACATTTATTGATGACTGTCTTCAAAGCAAAATAACGTGCCAGCAATTTGCAGTTCTATAAGTACATCTTCAGCTGGGAGATGTGGGGCACAAAATCAGCTACATGAACATCACTCCAAGGAAACTGTGTTATGCTTAAAAGATATAGTCAACATTTTGTATAGAAGGTTAAAATAACTGAAGACAGACTATCTTTTTGAATCTACTTACACTGTATTTACCTGGAATCAAAGAAAGAGTAATAAAATAACCCATTATACTTTACTGAATTATTCTGTTCTTAAAAAAAGCCGAAGTGAATGCAGTCCACAGTATTTTAACAGTGCTGTAACCTAAGTTACCAAACTTTTAAACTGCTCCAAAGCAGTTGCCTAAACATCAGCACCAATGAAAACCCATAGAGGCCACGGCTACTCAAGGCTTACCTTCTAATCAGGCTTACCTTCTAATCCTCGCTGCACAGGAGTGCCACTCACACACCAACGATTGACTCCACTTAAACGGAGTGCCATTTCAGCAGCCTAGCACAAGAAGACAGAATCAGTGGTAGGAAAATGAAAACACAGACAGCGGAACAGACTCTAAATATTTTTTAGAGTTTTAGCATCCTTCAATATAAAAGATTAACAAACTTATAGACAGTAGTTTTGCAATATATTAGAAATATGTATGTAAAGGTATTGGGCTTTCTTGAAGGCAAAAGAAAGCTGCTAAAATCATATCCACCTTCAAACATATCTGCAAAAAAGCACATATAATAAAAACAGCTTTTCTGACTTCCTGCTTCAGTCAAAAAAAAAAAAAAAATACAGACACTAATTAAAATGATCTCTACAGACTGCTGACTTAGAGACATTTCAGACTATTTTAGCTTCTAGACCCAAAGGCCATATGTATGCCCCTGAACCATGCTACTGAACAGGGTAGCATCTTGTTTGAAACTATCAAACACCATATACAACATGCTGACCTATGTCCTTAAACTGTCGGTATAGATTATGTTAAGTATTTTTTGAGCTGAATATACTTCAGTTTGCCAAAATTTCAACAGGAGAAACATGTGATAGTAAATATCTCCAAGGGAAAATAGACTACTAGTCACTTCTAAAGAACAAGCTACAAGGACAAATTATACAAGTACATCCAATGCTAAGAGGAGGAAAAAAAATAGCAGCTCTATTTTCTTTTACTATTTACACCAAGCTTGACAAAATCTTTTCCAGTTCAATAAGGGCATGACCGGAAATAGCAAACCTTTGCAGTAGTGCATTCAACCATCTGTGCCTCATCAAGGCAGATTCTCCACCACTCCACTGCTACCAAGGGGCTGGGGATGGCCATGTACCGCTTCTGGTTCCTGAAGCGGCGCCCATCCTCACTGTTACTGTGTGGGATGTCCACATAGTTTAATTCGGTGCGCAGAACATCGTACGTGGTGATGACCACCTCCTGCTCTGCCAGCATGTGGGGCTGCAGAAAGCCATGCTTCTTCACGCCTTGATACACCTACATAGGCAACAGTGCAACAGGAAAGGAAGAACTTGAGAAACACTCGTATGAAACGCAAAAATTTCAAGACAGGTTAATATGGCATGTGCTTTCAAAAGTGCTCCTAATATAATAGGAAATAATTCAGACAATCTACATTTGTATAATAATACAGGGGGAAATCCAAATAAGTAATACAGTTAATAAATAGATATTGATGTAAAATTTATATATGTATTTAACTCTCTATATAATGTCAAACACTGATTTTTTTTTCTCTGAGGAAGTCTCTAATATTTGCCACAACAGACATATGTAATATTAAGTGTTCCGTAAAGCTGTACAGGGCAACACTACAGACGTCAGTGTTACATGTTGACACTTCTATTGCACATTACCTTCCTTTTTTGTTTTATTCCCCCTAATAATCTCATCAAATATTATGCAAGGACAGAAGTATATATCAAAATAATTCAAAACAAAAACATTAACCAGATTATCATTATTATTTGCAGCCTAGTGACTGACGATCCACATCTACGAAGAGAATACATATGCCTTTCATAATGATATTCATTGCAATATCTAAAGTATTTTTATTTCCGTCCTCACTTTAAACATAATGGAAACACATAGGAGTTTAAGACTTAAAAAAAAAAATCTACAAGCTAAACTTTTTAAACTGTATTTCCCCACGTTAGCATTTGGTATCTCGACAGAATGGAGCAAATGTAAATTATGAATTCACCTAATACTTTTTAAAAGATCAAATAGAGTGTGATACAGGTATAACTTAACCAATAACATCCACTGAAAAAGGAGCATTTTGCCACCACTAGGATTTTTAGCTACTAAGGACTATTGCTTCCAGAGCAATATACTAAATGCCTTTTTTTCCCCCCTGTCTCATACAACTGAATTTCCCTTGCTCCCAGTTTACATCTGGAACTAGGTTCAAAGTTACAGACATCTTGCTTACTTCAAAAATTTTTATAACTGGCTACTTCTTATCACTCGCATAAATATTCATATGAATGCCAATGTTAAAATGGATATATTTTTAAAAAGATTGGGATATTCATGTACGCGACCAAAGAAATCTATATTCCAGTCTTATTTTCAAATATCTGGACTTCTTTTTACCTATTCCTCTCTCATTTTATTATTTTCTGTTCTATTATATGAACAGTCTAGATTTTTGCGGGTAAGAGCAGACCAAGAGTTTTCTGGTTTGGTTATAAACACTTGTTTTATAATTTAAGAAAAAATGCACTATCCTACTTCTGAATCAGAGTATCAAAAACTTTAACATTCAATTAAGTTACAGAAAAAATAGTTGAATATAGCAGAATTAAGGTAAGCAGAATTAATGGATAATTTACATCATCAACAATTTCATTGTTAACATCACTGTTACTGTACTTTTTCTCTGTTGATCCCCATTATATTTCTGATTATAGTAATAGAGCATTTTTTGTCAACTGAAAGGAACATTTACAGAAAATTCCTGTTCTGCCCTAGTGTGACAACTAAGCACATGCAACCAAAGTTACTGCACAAGAGCTGGGAGAGCAGACAGAGGGAAAGCAGTTCACTGAAATGACTGAAAAATAGCTCTTGAAGCCTAATGATCTCTTGCAAGTATTTGTGAACAGATTTTCTGGAGGTTTATAACTTGGCCAAATTTGGGTTGTTCTCACATCAGCACAAAAAGACAACCTGCTACAAAAAAAGCTCTATTGATAAATTTCTTGTTTTGGAACATAAAAACATTATAATCTCCCACAGGTTGTAAGCAGTTGAAAGAATTTAAAGCACGCTCACATGCAAAACTGCTAACATGGGACACTAATTCTTTGAAATCTATATTTTCATTTCACTGAAAGTCAGTTTGGATGGCTCACAGTTGACAGTGAAAAAGAAAAAATGACAATGGTGTCTTAGACTGGAATGTGTCACAGTGTCTCAAGTGCTGACATAAATTTTTAAGTTATTTTTACTATTATCATGTAAATTTATTTCTGACAGTTTTCACCAAAGCTAGTAAAAGCTGAATGAGGTCCTATGAAAACAGTGCAAATTCTACACATCCATGAGCTGTTCCACTGAACCTAGAGAGATTACTAACACAAATGCTTAGCAGGGAAACTGGGATTCATGTGTGTGTTTTGCTTTCATCCAAGATAGCAGAAGATATCTGATATATTCCTCAATGCAAAGATCTCCCTCTTTTCCTCTCATTATTACTGATGCTGCTATTTCCTCAGAACATACACAGCCTAGAATTTATGAATCTCGGAGCACTCTATCCTTACTAAGGTCCTTTTTTCCCAAAGGTAGAAAGGACAAGACTTGGGTATATTAATAAGAACAGGGGCTACCCTTTACTACCGAAGCACAGGTATATGGCTATCCTGAAACTTTAAAATATTTACTGTATTTGTAATCAGGTTTGATATAGTTACAGAGCTGTTCAGAATCAAGTAAGAGACCAATATGTGATCTCCAAATAAAATCTGCATTTATCAGGATACAGCTTACATAGACACTATCCAATTTTTTTAAATGTTCCTTTAAGTCAACAGCAAGGTCTAGTCTAAGGCTTCTTTTGTACAGTCTGAGAACAAAAAAATCAGCAGTACACTTTTTATCTATTTAAACATTCATTTTATCTAGAAAGAGTTGAAAAGCAACTGTGAGGAAGTTGTTAAAACACAGATGAACAGACAGATGGGACGCTGCTAAGGTATCTATAGTTAGGCTTTCCCAAGATTCTCAATAATCTTTTTGAAGGGAAGAGACACACAGCTTTACCTCTCAGAAATCATGCTTTGCTGCTACTGCTCAAAACATATTCCCCCTTCATAAATGTACCAAAAGTCCACTGTGTTGTCACCTGATAAGCTCAAGACAAAACAAAACCTGAAGAATTAAACTGAGATAACTGTTTGGGAGAATCAGTGAACAACGAATCCAAAGCATAGGTACTGGTGTACCAATCAGAAAAGTGAATTCTTTAACAGTGAATGAAAAGGCCTAAGAATTTCATGTGAGACAGACTCACTCAGACAGGAAGCCCAGAGCGCTGCAGAATAATTAGAATACAAAGCAATATAATCATACCAGAACTCGAAGAGAAGATGATCTCACATGTCTGTTGATCTCATCTACCCACTGATGACAAATAGAACTTGGAGAAATTATCAGTGTTGCTCCTGTGGAAACAGGTTTCATTGCCACAAGACAATGGGGACAGTAAAATGGCTTGATCTTCAGATTTTCCTCTTTGTAGTTTACACACTCTGCATGCTGCCATAAATAACACTTGAGGCACTGCACCCGGGCTTTGCAGTCCGCCAAGCCAAGCTCACCACAGATGCATTCAAAACGATATTCAGAGGTGTTGAATGGAAACACAGAACTGGTATGTTGCACACTACTGCCTGGATGTTCCTGGGAATCTGAGGACTGCTCCTTTCGAATGTCCTGTTGGGCATCAGCTATACTTTTAGAAACCTCAAAATCAGGATGACTCTCAATATCAGTGGAAACAGGGTTATCATACATGTCAGGATTCTTTGTTTTCACAGATTCTTGCTGAGCAGCATTCTCTTTTACACAGTTGTCATGATCTGCTGTTGATTTCCTTCTACTTTTGCTAGTTGCACAATAATCATGTTCTTCTGTGGTGATATCCACCCGTAAAGAGGTTTTAAGGACATTTTTGGAGGTAACACCACTATTTCTTAACTCTTTGGTTTCAGTGTTAGCATCGGTCAAATATTTTTGAATCTTTTCTGAAGGCTTTGCTATCTACAAAACAAAATAAACCAAGACAGTCAAGACTTCCCTTCACCTTTTCTGAAAGGAAGTATAAATACCTCAAGACAGATAACATTTTCTAAAATTTTGGTTTAGGTATTTAGTTACTGTTTACCCGCGTTTAAAACATCACTTCATTGTAACATGAAAACATGTGTCAGCTTCTGCAGCAGTATTTTAAAAGATTTGACAGAGTTAATGATTTAGCCCTAAGATTTGACCTACTTTTGTCATCTTCTGCTTTGTGAAACTCAAAAGCAAATGCTGAAGTTCTGTTTTCTGTAAACCAGCCAGCACCACTAAAGCAGCATGCACAAACAGCACACCTGGCAGTAACATGCATTTAGCAGAAGTAAAACCCGCTTTTTCAATACACTCAGAATTAGCTAATGAAGCAAATTTTACCTGCTCTTTGGGTCTTTCTCGCTTCTTCTTTTCCTTGTAATTCTTTCCCAGCTTGAAAGAACCAGCCAGACCATGGCCTTTGACTTGCTCCACTACTTGTTCTGCAATTAGTTTTTCCAGAGTTCTTTTGAGAAGCCGTCTATTTCTCTGTACATCATATCTATATATAGCACCGATATACTTAAATATTGCAATAATGGAAGCTCCTTTCTTCACGTTCATCTCCTTTATAGCTGCTAATATCATCACTCGCAAGCCTATATGCAGAACAACAAGGAAAAACACAGCTCAGATTAATAAAAATTACTTGGAGAAAGCACATTAGAGAATCTCTAAACAAAAACATTCCCTATCTCCATCCAAAAAACTGCAGAAAAATACAGCCAATGGTTTTGGTGATATATTACTTGAGCTAGCCCTACAAATCATTACGATCTACTATTTTTCAGTGAAGAAAAGAATAACAAAAGAAATAAGTCACTCAATTCTCTTACTGAGATTTACATAAATACACTATATTTCAGCTTGACAAAAATCTCTCCCACAAAATTACCTTCAATGACACAGAGCCCTGCAGGACAAGTACTGGTTTGGTGACTTCACATTGAAAGTTGATCACCTGTTTCCAGCATGGAATCCTACACTCTCACACTCACCTCTGATGTGGGGCCAGCACCCCACAAAAGCATCAGTCCGTGATATGGCGGTGAGGCCCAGCCTTCAACTCAGTCAGTGGCCAACACAAGCCACAAGTACTGTTTCTTGGACTTCCGCTGAAAGCAAAATATAAAAATAAAATACTTACTGGGATATTGTATTTTTTCCTTTAATTTAAGCTCCAAATTCTTTGTTTTTTTCTTTTTATTTCCTTCTAAAGGCTGAGGTGGAACAAAGAAGTTCACAAGTTCACCCTAGTGCAGACAATATTAAATAGTATTAGAAGTTCACATCTCTTCATTGCAATTCTCAAGTTCTTTAATAATCTTTTCACATTTGAAAATAAGTATGAACTGCTATAGAAACGTGCAATCTAATTATAAAAAAGCACTAAGAACAAAAAATCCATCATTTTACAACCTGAAAAAGCCAGTTACCCATTGACTTTTGTAGGATATGTTGCCTAGATACTTCATTTTTGGACTAGAGAATGACGACTATACAGTTCAGCTTCTTGCCCACTGATGTTCACCACTCCACACTCATAACAGAAAGCGAAAAGCAGCTAAACAAGCTGCTTCACAGGACATGCAAGGAGGAAAGTGAAGTACCATGAAAAACTGTTGTTAAATACATTCTAAACGAGCCAATAAACAAACCCATTCCTAACATGAAATAAATGGTGAGTAGAAGCTTCTATTCTCAGAGTAATCTTCCCTATTTCAGTATAGAAGGTTTTTCTAATGGGTATTTGGCATTCTCCAATAATACGACATGAAGGGGGAAAACAGTTTCCAACAAGTTAGACTAAGTCATAGATTTGTACACTCTGGGAGTGTGTCTAAGCTACAAGAGCCTATTGACAGCATAATGGCTCTCAGTCCCATATATCAGTGTTAAACAATATCAGTTGCTACTTGCATATATGCAACAAATATCACACACCAGGAAGCAGAATATTTCATTGTAATTTTATCCTATTCTGGACTTCTGTGAAACAGACAGCAATAAACTCACTAGGAGAAATACACTATTTTCTACGGAAAATACTTTCTTCATATTAAATCCTGCTTTAGCTCTCGTACCTCGGGTAATGACAGAACATCCTGTTTAATGTCTCGTCGGGTGTGAGTCAGAATAAGAGCCAGCACCTCTACTGTCTTCCCAAGACCCATCTCATCTGCCAAAATACCTCCAGGCCACTGAGGTCCAGCAACTGGATATTCACGGATAATACTAGAATTCAAGCACAGTTGCAAACCAAAATCAGTGAGCGTAGAGTGGTCTGGCAGAGTAGCATGTGTTTAGTTTCAGCAAGGCAAAAGGTTTTAGGGAAAGGCTATGTCTTTGATACCAGCTAAGCTTGACAATAAAACATCAAGCTTTTTGTATGTACAATCCTGGTTTGAAGAGCAATGTTCTCGCCAGGAAGTTCTGGAGTCTCTGCCCTTCTTAACTTTCAGATCTTTATCATGAAACTATAAGTAGATACTTGCCTTTCAGAGACTAGTGTTGTATCTGTGATGGCCAAAGATTAGCAAGTGACGGCAAGTTATGTTTGTTAAAAATGGGAAAAAAATGAAGAGAAAAACAGAAATCAAAAGATTCTGTTCTAACCAAATTCATGAGACAACCGAAGCAAACTAGTGCATGCAGACAGCTAGTATTCATAAAAAGTTGCCTCCTTTTAAAAAAAGGCTTTAAAAACTTAAAAAAAAAAAAAAAAAAAAAAAAGCTTTTAAAAACCTTGGAACAAAAAGTCAAAGCTGTCAAGGATCTAATTTAAAAAGAACAATAATCCTAACCTTAAAAACAAAAATTTGCATTAAATAATAAAAACTAATTTAATAAAGCTTAAGAATTAAATCTTACATTGAAAATTGAAAATTTATGTATTCACCTCTGCATTAGGTAAAATTCTTTAGTTGCTCACTGAAAAACTACAAGTATGCATTACTTCCCATTCTCCAGGTAAAAGGTGCTAATAAGACTTCCAAAGTATAACTTTGAGATGTTGTCAGAAAGAGACAAACCCAGAAACATACCAGCCAGTATATGGATTATAGTAGATTTTTGCTCTATCTGGAGTGATGACCTCTCGCCATAAGAAGTGCAGTGTGTTTTCTACGGAGGAAGAGGTTTTATTATTAGCTTTCTCTGTAAACAGCACAATACTTAGAATTGCTCCATCTCACTGTGACATTTAGAGAGAAAACAAAATCAAATCAACAAAATAAATGCATAAAAAAGAAAGACCCACGGACCTCTACCTCCACAAGATTTCCTGACCAACAAGCTATACGACCATCTGGTAAAAGTTTGTTTAATTTAATCATTTACTCGAAAAACAACTTTTACAGAACAAGAAATGAAGTGACTAACAAAGCTTCTAAAGAAACAGCAAGGAAGTGTTACTGATGACAATGCAATAGCATCTTCTTTCCAATTCTGAGTAGTATTTTTATTGGGAAATAAGTTTTCAAGACACATAATACTTGCCATTGCTAGGTGTGCTTATGTAGTTCTCTCGGCGAAGCATCCAGTTTACAGCCTCCCTTTGGTATGGTCTCAGAATAGGAATCAATGCAGGATGCTGCACATCCTCTCTCAGTAATTGGATGTCCTGCTGATGTGTACGCCTTACAAAGTCATAAAGCTCTTCGATATTTTGTCGCTCTAATTCCATGTCAGATTCTTCATCATCTTCATTCAGCACATCTACATACACAAAGTTATATATACGAAACTGTTTTAATCACTGCACCGGACACTTTTGTGTGCATACCTAGGAATAGTTGTACAACATTACAGTCAAAGAATATTAACCATAACTAATAGTGTAGAAAGAATGAGTTTTCAGCGTTTTTCCCAAAATAGAAATGACAAATGGTTTCCAAAAGAGCATGATACGATAATGCATATATAAACCAGGCATCAATACCTTCCCTAATGCTTTTAAGTCAATGGACCAATTTTAATACATTCTACAAGCGAACAGAGAATTCTGAAAGACATTAAATTCTTATAAATTCAAGAGAATAGGCAACTAGATATCTAACACCTGTAAGGCAAGTGAGGCAACTAGAGTGCACGTCCTGTTATTAATGCCCAGCCAAAGTAAAATCACTAGCTAGAGCATACAGCTTTAGATATCACAGAAGCCAGGCAGAGACACCCACTCACATAGATCCTTTGCAGAAACTACAGCTGCTGGTCTATCATTTTCAACAATTAAGTTTATCAGTAATGACATCTGTGGTAACATTCAGTGATATGAAATCTCATATTTCAGAGCATAATAAATTGACTTTTGTATAAATTAAGCCTATCTGTAATTTTATGGGGAAACAAAGACAAAAAAAGTATTTTTATTTCTTTTCTAGGCAACTGGGTATATTCTGATCACACCAGTCCTTTTTTAAATCATACCTGCATTGCTTTCAATCACAACCTCATTTCAAAAATTTTTCTTCCTGATTAAATAACTCTATATACCATCGAGAATTTTAAAGGAATGGTAAAGAAGTTAACCCCTCTCCCAATTGCTTATTAGTAGCGAACATTGTTTTCAATAATTTCAAAAATGTAATTCAATTATAAAGCTTTCACTTAACTTTCACAAACAGCTGGCAATTCAATTGTTCTAATTGTGTTTCAGAAGCAAGTAAGCCATTTAGTGCTTTTAATTACTGAAAGCTGCTATTGCACCTGTAGTATGACCCTTTAATTTCATTTGTAGAGTAGTTTGCAGGCTGTTTTAGCATTGAAAATACCTTTCAGGTTGAATGCAAAATACTAACATCACTATACTATAATCTTGCCCTTCTTTATTCTAGATTAAAGGAAAACCTGTTGGTTTACATTCAGGGCTAAAAAGGCAATAAAAACATTAAAAACTTCTGCTTAAGAAGAATTTCTTTCTCTTCTATTAAAAAAAAAAAAAAAAGAGGAAAAAGAAAATAGCAAAGCAAAGCAAAACAAGACCCAATCTACTAATTTATTTACCAGCATTCAACTGAATGTGATTCAACTACATCACACTACCTGGAATTATAAAACTATAGAACTTTTCCATGAGTTTCTGAATCAACTGATTTGCTTTTTTGGGTCTTCCACCTCCATCACTGAGGAATTCTGGTTTGCTTAATCCAGCTTCCAGAAGGTAAATTCCAACCTGTGAAATGTTTGTAGAGATAATTATTTAATTTACTGAAGTACTAAGCACACCATAAACAGAAAAATATGAAAACGAACAACGTTTTTATACCAAAGAAACACAATTACCATGTTTTGAAAATTAGCAGATACTAAATCTGCTAAAAGCTACTAAGAGACTAAATTTGTAAACATCACCATGCAGAACATCCAATATGCTGCAGGTAAAACCTTGATTCCTTCTAATAACGCATCAGCAATGGAGCAATAGTGAAAGGTCTTTGTTTAGAAAAAAAATACACTCTGAAAGCATTTGCACAGTCACGTGCAAACAATAGCTTTCACAGACTTTTCTGTTCATAGAAATTATTTTAGAATTCATAAAAAAGGAGAACTTTAAAAATATGTAGCAAACACAAACCAATACCTTTAGAGTCTGACCCTCCCTCGGGCATTGATAAAGTCCAATTATCCTTTTCTTCTGCAGCCACCTCAAGCCTTCCAATATCTCACCACCCAAAGATGGTTCCACCAAAATGCTTTGTTCATAAGCACCCAAGTATTCTTTTGTTTCATTACTGTTCACTTCTTCACTTTTTGCATGGATGCAGATCTGCAGCTGATCATCAGATTCTCCTCTCATCAAAGTAAAACTCCTTTCATGGAAGTCCTCAGTTAGACTTTGCTCAGGAGGAAGATGAAGCGCTAGTTCTCCTAGCAAAACTTTCCAGGTAGCATCCTCACGGTACGGCAAGACTATGATATTTAGTTGCACTGTTAGAGAAGTCAAGATGGAGCATGAGTCTTCCTCATCATGAGCTGTCAAAAATGCAACGGATTTTGAACCATTCTGCCCTCTCTGAATGAGTTTTTCCTCAACACTATCATCATTCATAACGATGAAGGATGCTGAAGAAGTGCTTGGACCCGGAAGGGGATCCTCATGAGTCATATCATCATCTAATGTTATCACCTCATTTCTCCGGTCTTCATGCATGTTCCAGCAGAGCTGCTTCTTTTTCTCATCATCTACTTTTGATGGAGGTGCACGTTTTCGACGACTACTCATTTTGTCCTGTCTCAACAGTACTTCTAGTTTCTGCAAAACAGCCTCATATTAGTCAATGATAAATGTTACAAAAAGTAAATTTAATTTTTTTGCTGTGCAGCAGCTGCTGAACTTGCAAAACTTTTGGACACAACCCATATATGCCAAGAAATCTAAATGCTCAGTAGCTACATAGTTTTACAGAGCAATTTCTGTCTTAATGGCAAAGCATTACACAAAGCCAAGCCTGGAGCATTTGTCTCAAACTGTATCTTCCCATTTTGTCAGACAGCTAAATGGACAACAAGGACACTGCCTTTCAGAGCTGCTGCTCAGAAGAGACCTCCTGCTTCTGAGCACTTCACAGGTGAGAGCCTAAACCACTGGTCTCCAGAGCCCGCCCGACCCCACGAATATGTGATATTTATAAGTGAAACAACTCTAGCAGAGACATTAATGGACAAACTGCACCTGGGCACTAACAGCTCACAAACGAAGTCAGGTCAGGTCCACACCGTAGATACGGAGTTTTTGTACGGTTCTTGCACTTATGTTTTTCTTCAACTGTACCATTAGCAGAACTCATTATAGTTCACGGAAAACACGCTAACTTCACACAACTGCAAACAATAATAAATCCCCCTGCCGATCAAATCTGCACGTGCAGAGATTACAACTGCCGATAGGCCAACTCGAGGGACACGCTCTGCTCAAGCGGGTTCAAAGCGCCGCGGCTACGAGAGCCGCGAGTGAGAGGCGACAGGGCCTCCCCTCTCCCTCTCCCCCTCGCCCGTTGCCGCTCGGTGCCGCGGAGGGGCCCGCGGGGCCGGGCCGAGGCCCC
>JAWLRI010000254.1:315930-349931 GCA_034781795.1 Crypturellus tataupa | reverse complement strand
CACAAATAGGAGATAAAATAGGGGAAAACTAATTTTTTCACGCTCATTGGTGGGAAAGATTAAAATTATGTAAATCCCGGGCCGCGCGCGCGGGCCGCGGGCGAGGCGGGGACGCGCGCGGGGCTTGGCCGCGGTTGCTGTAGTAACTCGCGGGGATCTGCCCGGCTCTGCCCCCGCGCCGGCCGCACCGCGGCTTTGCCCCCCGTGCGCGGGATGGCAGCGCGAGGGGCAGGGAAGCCCTTTGCTGCCGCCCTCCGCCGCCCTTCAATGACATCTCCCCGCGAGGGTGCTCGCCCTCTCCCGTCGGGAGGGGCAGCTCCGCAGCGTGGAAAGGGGCCTCCAGAGCGCGCAAAGGCACCAGGAGGAGGGAGTGCTTGTGGCCCTGCCGTCCGGCCACCACCCCATAAAACTTCCCGAAGTTCCGAGCCGGGTAGCGGGTGGGGGGGGAGGGTGGCTGATAGGGGGTGGGGAGCGCGGGCTGCGAGTGCCTTGCCACACAAAGCCGACCCGTGTGCCCCGAAAGGAGCCCACGAGCTGGCATGGCAAGGCAAGCAAGCAGGCATTTTTAACCGTGAATCCCTCTTGAAACTTCCTCTTGAGAGCCTTTACTGAAGCAAACTGACCTGGGCATTTGCAAAAGAAAAAATTGCATGCTCCTTTTTTGTTTTTTTGTTTTTTTCCCTTAATTTTATTTTTAAATCGAGGTTGATGCCGATTCCCTGACTAGTGCCTTCTCTCCCTTATTTCCATGCCTGCAGGCAGGAGCCCCTAGCATGACGACTGCCTCGGCCCGGCGGAGCGCGCTGCTTTGAACCTCGCTGCGATGGTGCCCGGAGCGAGCTGAGAGGCGGCCAGCCGGAGCGGGCGCCCTTCGCCCCCGCGCCGGTGCAATGGGCCGGCCAGGGGAGCCTGCAGGGCGCCGGGGGGGCTGCCGCGGCGCCGCGCTGCCCGCGCTGCTCGCCCTCGTCCCCGCCGTGCTCGTGGAGCTCGCAGCAGCCTCATCGACGCGCTCCGTGGCGCGCACGGACGGCGATGTCATCATCGGCGCCCTCTTCTCCGTTCACCACCAGCCGCCAGCCGAGAAAGTGCCCGAGAGGAAGTGCGGCGAGGTGCGTGAGCAGTACGGCATCCAGAGGGTCGAGGCAATGTTCCACACGCTGGATAAAATCAACGCCGACCCCGTGCTGCTGCCCAACATCACCTTGGGCAGCGAGATCAGGGACTCGTGCTGGCACTCCTCGGTGGCCCTGGAGCAGAGCATCGAGTTCATCCGCGACTCCCTCATCTCCATCCGGGACGACAGGGAGGGCGGCAGCCGCTGTGTGTCCGACCCGCAAGCGCAGCCGCCGGGCCGGGCCAAGAAGCCCATTGCGGGCGTCATCGGCCCCGGCTCCAGCTCCGTGGCCATCCAGGTGCAGAACCTGCTGCAGCTCTTTGACATCCCGCAGATCGCCTATTCGGCCACGAGCATCGACCTGAGCGACAAGACGCTCTACAAGTACTTCCTCAGGGTGGTCCCCTCTGACACGCTGCAGGCCCGTGCCATGCTCGACATCGTCAAGCGCTACAACTGGACCTACGTCTCCGCCGTGCACACGGAAGGTAGGGAAGGAAGCAGGGAAGTAGGAGGGCAGCAAGGATGGAGGCAAGGAGGGAAGCAGGGAGGGAAGTCAGCCCTTGGGATTTCCATTCAGCTTGAACAATACTAAAAAAAAAAAAAATATTGCTCTGTTCAGTTTGTTTATAATCAATAGATTTTTATCAATTTTAATTTATTTAATTTAAATTAAAGAGGAGAATGTCCCTTGGCTTGCGACCTTGGTTTAGAACAAGCTAGATGGACCAACATAAATTATAGGAGTAATTGCATTTGATAGAAGGTGAACTGCTGTGATATATTGCTGTGACATTTCTATAGTCCAGTTATGGTTTGGAAAATGAGTGTTTTAAGTTCAAAATTACACACCTGATCATATTATTGCTGTATCGTTGCAGTTACTCTCTTTATCTGACTACATCTTTCTTTTTTTATTAGATTTGATTTATGATTCCCTCTAGTAACTGAGCTGACTTTGCTCCCTTTTTAAAAAGAGTTGGCTAAGTAAAAAGTGTTAGGAATGCACACTGGTATGAATAATATAAAAGAATCTTCAGTAAGCATTGCAAATGCAACATTCAAAGGGGAATTGAATTAAACCGGACTATTAAAACATGAATGTGCTACAATTTTGAAAGAAAAGGTTTAAGAATGTAAGTAGTGACCTGATGTTGGCAGTTCATTTTCTTCCCTGTCACAGAGGGAAAAACGACCTGCTCTAAAGAGTTAAACTTGAGCTATTGAGATTCTTTGCAGCTGACAGAAGCGTTTAGGTCTTGTGGCAAGTCAAGGTGGAAAATAAGCATCAAAGGGGTGAATTTTCTATTAAGATAATTTGCTGTGTCTTCCTGCAAGCTGTATCTCCTTTCAATGCACTTCCGGGGAGCTCTGCTAATTCGCACCGGTTGGGGATCTGCCTTAGGGTATGTGCGCTCTCTGCTCTCTGTGTGTAGATGCGACTCTCATTAACATTAGTGGGACATCTCTTTTGGAAAAGACAATAGATTACGAAGCATATTTGTTCATTTTTAAAAGATCATTGTAAGTAGCAATTTGTAAGTAGCATTGTTAGTGAGAAATTTTAGTTAATTACCTATCTTTGCAGATATGTTGCTGAGTGACAAGGAATATTGGTTGCAATGTATTCTTCTACTATTCGGACTGATGCTTTTGAAAACAATAGCTCAGTTCTATCCTGCAAGACAGTATCCTCATGCTGCAGATCATGCAGCTCCAGTTTCATATACACATATTATATATATATATGTTTAAATCTGTACCTACCAAAACTTTATTATATCTGTTAAGCTACAACTCTGCTGGAAATATGTAGTAAAAGTCTGTATTTGCTTTCCAAAAGAATAAGCTAATGACTCCACCCCAACTGCTATTGCACAGATTCCAAGGACTCTTATTTTCTTTTCTTTTTAAAGTGAAAATAGTGCTTGTGAAAATTGGTCTAAGTTGTTTATATTTCTGTTGTTTAAAATCTCATGCAATCTCAGTGAGGGACCTGCTTGCTGGTGTATTAAAGGCGGACTCATTCTAGGTAGACAATTCAAAAACACATTGAAAAATAATCTGTATGAGCAGGGGCTGCTCCATCCATGCTGGGTTTGCAATTACAGGCATTAAGTGTGGTTAGAGACATGTCCCAGTTCCTCCACCATACTCACTCATAGGTCTCCACATCGTCTTTGTGGAGAGCTGCAAAATGAGCTAAGAAGAAGACTACGGTGTCACGGGTTTGGAGAGCCACTTCAAATGTGAGAAATGGGCATGTTTCTAGGAAATGCAGTTTTGCACTGAGAAAAAGAAAAAGTTATTTTCCCACTTTTTGAATATTTCAGATCTTGCCTGATTGCTTTCTGGGAAGAGAACCGCTGTTTGGTTTTACCCAATCCCTAGTTCCCGTGAGGATGGACAATCCTCAGCTCCTGTAGCCGCCCAACCACAAGGGGATGCAATGAGACTGCTAACTAACCTGGCTACCTGTGTCGGGTAGCAGAGCTCCCTCCTTAACACTGACCCACGGGAGGGATCTTGGAAATAGCCCAGACGTGATAATGTCTATCATCTCAGACAGTCCAACTCCTCCATTTCCCTTCCAACTACATCCTAGTTGGAATTATTGGAATCTGAAAAACAGCACCACTATGCAAGATTACACTTTTAATAAAACTCAGAAATAAATCCCATGCAGTTCAATGCCCATGTTCCTTAATATGAAGTCTAAGCATGCAGTCAGAATACAGAGAATAAAAGTCTCCCTATCTGCAGCATGATGTTTTTAATTAGTTCTGAGCACTCATCTTCACATTTAACAAAAAAATTCATTCTCCGTGTGTTCACGACATTAGTGGTGACAGCTACATACAATCTTTGCACACAGGTTCATGAAGTTCCATGGAAGCATGCCACATCTGTTAGTTACTGAGAGGTACAGACATTGTGCTTCGATAGGAACTTCTATGCTAGTGAAAAAAATGTATTTTTCAAAGGCCCACATCGTTCATTTTAGAATAAAATTGGTATGTAAAGCTATGCATGCAAGAACAAACAGGCTCCTATGGCAAGCTACTATGTTTGATTACAACGTTTCTCAGCTGAGCATAGTTGCACATCGTGAAAGTAACTCATGAAATGTTGTGAGAAAACTGTCCCTGTGGAAATCAGTGTGACTGTAGAGTAGCTGTAAGGCATTTTCAAGGCTACATTTTTTAAGTACTCTTCAAAAATAATTCAGTGATGGAGTTCTTGGCATGCGTTCATCTTCTCAGCTCTTGTAACAAGAAGTCATTCTTATCCAGAAGTGTGTGCAAGTGGATACCTAACTCTAAGTAGAGACATCCTACTGAAATCAAAAGCAACAAAAGCACATGCATTAAACTGCACACAATCCTATGTGTTTTTCCCATGTTTAGGTCTGATTGACGCTTAATGGGCATGGTAAATATTCAGGGTATGTTTTGCCACCCTTACTAGGGCTATTTTCCGAGAGAGATATTTTGGTCTTCAGTGAGACAGCATCTGAATCAGACATTGATAAGAACCTATCCCTCACCTTTAGCCATTCCCTTATGCAAAAAGCGGCAGAGGTGATGGTGTAAGAAACCTTTTTGCTACCCTCCTTCTCAAGAAGATAACTCTCCATAAGCAACAGAAATGCTTAGTGCTTGGCCCAGTGAAAGAAACCTGGCTTTTCATTTCAATCATTGCATATGTGTTAGCCCTATAAAATATATGTAAGATCTTTGATTCTGTGTGTGCAAAATCTGAATGGTCAGAACAGATCCATTTAGGTGTCTTTTGGTGTTTATAGATTGCTCTTGCAATGCGGTATGCAAAGATCCATTTATAAGTAAAATTTCCATTCCAACAGGTTAATGTGTGGACTTTGTAGAAATGTCTTTGGAAATGTGCCACTTGCATTAACTTCATCCAATTCTGGTTGCTTCTAGGTTAATTTTACTCACATCACTAAGACGTTTCTGGTCTCGATCAATTTTGTCAGATTTCTATTACAAGGCTGTTTCTTTTGCTTCAGTAAAAGGCTCAGAATGAACTTTGATGAAACAGATGGTAGAATTGTAAAGATTTTCAGATCAAAGTAGTGGGTGGGAGATTTAATTATCTTCACAATGATTTTTGATAACCAGACTGCCACACACTCTCCGCTATAGTGACATACAGGAGACTCATAAACATGCTTCTACTTGTTAGGGATTGATCTTTGCATTTAATTGCAAATAGCACAGGTAAACAAGTTTTGGGGGTAGAAGTACCAAAGTAGTTCTGAATGTACTGTTAAATAATATTAAAAATACATGGGGCAATATGTCAAAATGCATTATGTATGTATTTTCCCAAGGAAACCATGCTTTCCCAAGGGAACCATATTTGTATTCCTTGGTACAAAACATAAATGCACAACACATTAAATATTATATATGACTAAATATATTTTAAACAGGAATTATTATTGATATCTGCATATATGTATTTGCATAATATTTTTTTCACATACATAACTTCAAAGCAATTACACCGATTCTAACCACTGGAGAGCTTAGTCCAATAGTTTTAAGTATCCACTAAATGGCTTGGGGAATAACTTTATTCTAAGAGTTCTGTGTTTAATTTATCACAAGGTGTTCCCACAGCTGTCTTTAATAGTGGTATATCGTCAATTCCACGGTATCACTGAATGATTGATATTTTCTAATAAAACTGTGATCAAATAATAGTGAACACCAGTTCCATTTCAAATGTTTGAAATTTCGGAGGTCGCAAACAATTCTATTGGTATTAATAGCTATGGACATTCTGTTAAAAGCTAGGAAGTGTGATTTGTGTCTGAATGTGTGCTAAAAAAGGCATACCCCATCTATGATTTTCTTTATTTATTCAGCTTTACTAACCATCATCAGAGGCTTTGTGATAGGGAAGAAGTAAATAAATAAGTCCTAAGAGAAATAGAATTTTTCTCTAAAACAAGTGTTAACTAGAACCTTTTCTGCACTGGACAAATTAATCTTATTTATTACGCTAGGAGAATCACTTATTTTGATTGATGCTGGCCAAAGAATTACGGGTGAAAAACACCACTGAGTTTCAAGAGAAATTTCTTCTTGAAAATATGTTGTTTTGCAGCATTACTAATAATGTAGGTTTCAGCTATACAACTCCCAACTGTATGAATTAAATCAACTCAAAAGACTTATCTAGCTTATGTCCCTGCTTTCTAAAGATTATTCCTAGAGTTCATATACATCAATTGACACCCTAGGGTCGTTTGTGCCATTATTTTTTCTGTGTTATCCCCTTGCATTAGATTAGTATGTCCCACGGTCCTTGTAAACTTCAGGATTCTTCCCCCAGTTAAAATTGCTGTAAAAAAAAGCTAAATGACCTCGGCTTTCTGAACAAGCTGTGTGAAAATGCTGCTATAATATCCTTTGAGCATATGGTTCGTAATATGAATTTGCTTATGCTTAAAGTTTCCCAGGTAGAAAACCCAAAGCCATGTGACATCTGATTAGGTAACTACAAATAGTGGCACTTGCTGAGGAAGGCTCCTCAGGGCACTGTGGGGTCTGCGAGTGGTACCTACCGTAGGAGAGCAGAAGTGTCCCGCTGGCAGCCACTGCTCCGGACCCAAATCCAGGATCAAAGTCATCACTAACTGGTGCTTGCTGACCTGTGGGAAGCAACCTGGTGGCTGCGGTACGTTTTCCAGGTGGCAGGTGTTCACAGCAGAAGCCACCGTCGCAGATGGCACTAATTAACAGGCTCACTGGCAGCCTGCACAGCAAGGCCAGCGGCTGGCTGGACATGAACTACAATTGCTTGTCACCTAACGAAGCGATCCCGTGGTCTCAGGGCTGTGCGGCATTGCAAGAGCCAGGTGGGGAAATGTGCACAGCAAAACAAATCCAGATGAGATAATCAGCTCAGCTTTGCTGGTAACATTTTCAGACCTGCTCCTTTCCCAAATGCTAATACTGTGGTCATTATCATTATGACTAATACAAAGCTGAAAGACACTTTCAGGAGAATCAGCCACTTTTTTCCTGTTGATCCAGGCCCAGTGTGGCAGGTGGCAGAGGTGAAGGGAAAGCTTTGAAGCAATTCTAACCTTCCCTGCTCAATGGGCCCTGGTTCTTGTCTCGTAGAAGTTGTCCATGAGCAGCTGCTCGTGGGCCCTAGAGCAGTGTAAAATCCACCGAGGTTAGCAGAGTTTAGGCCAACCTTAATACTCTGACAGTGAAGAAATATTTACAGGAGGATGGACTTTATGCAAACATCTCTCCTGATTAGAATAACTCACACTGTTGAAAATGATGTGCAAGAAGTTATGTCCATAAGAACCTCAAATATAAAGGTAGTAATGCTAGTTCTAGAAGCAGCAATTGTTTTGAGAAAAAAAAAAAGTCTTTGGCTGAGGAGAACCATAAAATATAAGGAAATAATAAGACTACTGTGTTGGTTCTGCAACCGTGAGAATGATGAATATTACAAGATGAGATTAAGAGCAGGGCATACATAGAGTGACCCTTCACAGCTCCAGGATGTAGAAACATCCTAAGATCCAGGCTTTCTAGCCACTGTTCGACTTTTCCCTTTATGAATCTGACTAATCCTTTTTTTGGATCTATTTTTACTTTATACCTTATACTTTGGATCAGTGTCATGTAACATTGAATTCTATAATTTAATTATGTTTTGTGTGAACAGATGTTCACTGTTATTTACTGAAATTTATTCCTTGACGACTTCATTAGCTGCTCTGGTTTTGTGTTTTGTTTCAAAAAATAATGCATTCAAGACGATTAGTGTTTTATAGGGAAGCAGTGCAAAAATTCTGATCATCTATCAATTCCTGTTCATTGCTCCGTACTTCTGATTTCAATATGAAATAGGGGACAACAGAGTAGTTTAGTATTCAATATGGGGGGACACCATGTTTAAACTGAATAGTAAAGTACCATTTTCCATATTGCTCTCAGATCTTTTATAGAATACTAGTAATCTATAGTTTTTTTTAGCTACTACTGCATAAACATGTAATGAGGCATGACAAAATGTTTTGAAATTACTGAAAATCTTTTTTTTTAAAGGGTAAAGACTACGTCAGGGGCCATTATTCACACTTTTTTTTTCCCCTCATGTCCATTAATTAACACAAGGTTTGTTTAATAAACAGTGCTTCCTATTAGTCAATTATTAATCCATGATGGGGTCTTCTGTCTTATCTGATATTAACTATATCAGAATGCCATTAGTAAGGGATCTAAGTCTTTCTGAAATTCCAAGTACCAATGCTGAAATTCCAAGTACTTTAGAGTGACTGCATCATTCGTATGATTATTTTCTGTACTAAAGAGCTCAAGGACAGTAATTAGTGTTTTTTTTTTTTTTTTTTTTTCTGAAAAAAAACTATTCTGGTTCTTCCCTAATATGCCATACTTATTTACTTGTCCATTAATGCTGCTTTTTGTTATAGTTCCTACCAGCTAGCCTCATCAAGAAATCTTAAATCTGTCGTTCATTTGAGTACACACTGTGCCTTTTGAAACAATAAATTATAAAAAAAAAAAAAATTCACATGTGAAAATATAAATTTAATTGGTAATAATTAGCTGATCCTGGCAATTTGTTTGTTCATCTTATTGGTTTGTTCTAAAGTATAATCTATTGACACTCTGAGTCAAATGCTGAGACTTACCCTATATAAGAGATGACATTTGTTTTTAATGAGAAATATCCTAGCTCTTTTCATAGACAGCACAAATTCAAAGAATTAAACTTTCCTGTGATGGTTTTATCTTCCTTGAGTATTCCTTTTGTGTAATTGTCTGAATTTCAGACAAGCTTTCAATTTTTTGAAATATTTGCAGAATGTTAGGGTATTAGATTCTATGCATTTATGTCTCAAAATTGTTTCATCTTGTTTTTTTACGTCTTTATATTTCATTTGCCGAAGTATACTCCCTTCTCTCTTGTTCATTAGGTCAAAACTTCCATTCCATCAAGCACTTGTTTTTTTTCTTCTATCCTAATACCTTTAGGAAATTTGCTTTTCCATTTAACCATGCTATATTTTTTTATTCTTTGTTTTTTTTTTAATAGCAACATAAAAAATCCTCTCAGCCTCTCACATTTAAGTAGTCTCTATGTAATATGTCCATATTTGATTTTTAGCTGCTGTTCTTAATTAATTGAAACTACTATTTGAGTTTTAATGTAATTTCTTCTTTTTTAAATTCATTATTATCGATTACTGATTTCTATTCCATATGCATCTTTTTCTACCCAAAGATGAAAGAACTATATTCGTGATTACAGATTTTTTTTTGATCATTAACTCTTAATGCTTGTATATTGCTCAAGACTAAATCAAAAATTGATTTTTCTTTTGTGGATTCTGTGAACAGATGAGTCAACAAGCACATGGAAAAGAAATCAATACACAATATGCAAGATTTTCCTTCATTTTCCTTATCTAACCTATAGTCCAATAGTACTGCATATAGAGCCAGGGTGTTATTAGCTTCTTGTGGCACATGGGGTGATTTTTAATGAAAAGTGTTGTGTATCACAAGCTGTCCTTTCCTCCTGTGACATGCCACTACCTGGAAGGATGGCATCTATAAAAACCAGTGTGACAGATGTTTCGTTTTACTGTAAAATCATACTGTGTGTTATACAATGCTTGTTTTTAGTTTAAAGAATGTGATATAAAATTACATTTATATTCTTTATCAGATATTTTTAAACAAATCATGTAAGATATATTCTCATTTTATTAACATCCAGCAATGATTTAGGAGTCTCTCTGAAATCTCATAGAAATGTTGAGGTGACAGGCATTTTACAGCAGTGGTAGACAATGCAGAGAAGATCATATTTTTTGCTGGTGCAGAGAGTAAATGCAGCTGCAAGGCTCTTGGTCTAGTGCACCTTAAAGGTAGCTGGTGCTTCTCTGCTGAGGTCCACGGACCTTGCATGGGGCTCACCATGACTCTCAGATAATGACCTCCTTGATTATGGATGATGATATTTGGTTATGGAGACTATAATCCCCAAAGGGCACTAAAATATGCAGGGATTAGGCATCCTGCAGTTCAGAGGGATCTCCTAGTTAATTGAAGGTATTCTACAATCGCATGAAGGCAGGCAGTGTTGGATTTGTCTAGATATTTAAGAATATTCATACACATAAATCTTTCTTTCCAACTACAAGGCTGAATCTAGTTGACTTCCTTCCAAATTAATTCCTCAGTGAATATAACCCTTCTTTCAGTTTGCAAGTCATTTATGAGCAAACTTTCATTTTCTAAATGGCAGTCACAATTTGCAGTTGTTTGAGCAACAACTTACATTCTTATTCATCTGTGGATATGTGTATTTGTACAAGCTAGAAATTCCCCGAACATTTATTCAAACCAAACTCATCCAGCCAAACAGCATTAAGAGCCAGGCATGAATATTGCTGAAGTGACAGCCATTTGAAATCCGAATGAGTGTTCTTAAATACTTCCTTACAATGTCTGGCCAAGCTCCATTGAACATTGAATATCTCCTCCTATATAGAGTGGAATATATAAGATGAATTTGTAATTAATTATCAGCTACTGAGAAAACCTTTCATGCTTATTTGTGTAAGCCTTTTTTACCTGCATGGTGCTGGCAAAGAGGCTTGAGCACAAAGAAATCTGGCATGTGGAACACTGTAGCAGTTGTATCAACCGCTGAGTATTGAAAGATCATAATCCTCCTAATGAGTATGTGTTTCCCTAGCTGCTGGCTCCACATGTATGAATCTAGGAGCCTGAGTAGCAAATACATGAAACTGGATATTGATGGTGCTGTCAAAGAATGCTCTATTAGCAGCATTGCTAAAACTGGTAGACTGAATTGCGAGACTGAAAAGTTAGAATTCACAATTATTGAGTCAGATAGAATGGGTTAAAGTACTGCACCCACAGCCTTCTCCCAGAGGGTGCCCCTATTTGTTAGGCCATAATTCCAAAGGATCAAAGTTCAGTTTTAGGATCAGATAGAAAGTTTCATTGGTTTCTGAAATGCAAAGCGCTGAGTTGGTGCAGTCACTCCGCTGGAACAAATGTGTACAAAATTGTGAGAATAAGGAGCTAGACAGGCGGTATTCCCAGGGGCCTGGGTATCATGTAGGCACAGCACACCATTCTTCAGCTTCTCCAGCTCTTCCGCAGGCAGGTGTCATCTGTGTGCCTTTTCATTAGTCCTTTTCTCATTCCCCCCCTCCTCCAAGACCGTGGCCCTCAGGTGTCAATGCATTGCCTTGTAAATAGGACTCACCTGAGCCTTAGACTTTCTGTTCTTTCTGTTTCAAAGGGATATCCACCTGCAATGAACCACTCTGTGTCTGCTGTCAGATGTGATAGACTCCAACACCAGGCAGCTCAGTCCCATGAGCTCAGCGCATACTAAATAACAGTGTGACAGTCACCCAGAGCCAGAATCCAGTCTGTGTGTACCTGGCACCTGCCACAGTGAAGACCACATATTCACTGTCCAAAGTGATTCCAGACAGACAGCAAATGCAATGACCCTGTGCAAGTGCGCAGGTCTGTAAAGTGTCTACATGCTCATTCCTTGGAAATCTATGTGTGACTTCATCTGCGTTTTTTTTTTTTTTCCCCTTGTACTTTTTGCTTGCTTCAGCTGGCAAGTCTCTGTTAGCATTTCAGAAACAACAGGAACCTGTGGTCCTGGCTGTGGCAGTGGTGGAGAGATGTAGGAAATAGGAAGTAAAGGATTGAGACCCTAAGCATCAGGAGCTGCTGTGCATGTAGAAATAAGGCACTTGGACCCCTTGCACAGGACATAGATTGTACCTCTGAAAGGAGAAGTCTTAAACATAGCGTACAGTCACCAAGGAGAAGCAACTCAACAGGAACTCTTCAAAATGCTGCATCAAAAATAAACACCACCACCAACAAAAAACAATAACTACAAAATGCTAATGTCGTCCTCGAGATAATGGAAACTTTGCCTTAATATAAGGCATTCATTTAGTTTAGCTGTTATTTTCTGTTCAGTTCTGTTATTAACACTTCAAAAAAGGGAATTTAAAATATTGAAAAAGGATGGGGATAGAAGCTCTAAAATTATCCGAATGCTGCAAAAAAGCACGTGTATCAAGGAGTCTAAAAGAGCTTAGTCTATTTGCTTTATCAAAAAGAGACCCAGGTTGATTAATCAAAAATGTTTATTCTCCCTGAATCAAGCAAAAATAGATGGAACTAAAGGTCTATGTAACCTAATGGTAAAATGTATAACAAGTACTAAGTGATAGTGAGTGACTGACTGCCATTACAAATAAGACATAAATTAATCATTTGTGAAGGTAATTAACCACTGGGAGAAATGACTGAGGAAAGTGATAAATTTTCAGTCTTTTGATCTCATCTAACCAAGATTTGTTCCAGAACAGTTTTAGTCAAGTTCAAGTCCCTTTTATCTTGAGTTAGTGTATAGGCTGACTTTATACAGGTGGTTCAAATACAAAGAGTTGATGGTTCCTTCTGGCTTTAAATCCTATTAATTTATGAAGAGTTTTGATTATGTATGCAGGCAGGGAAAGAAAGTGCTTAATTCAAACAGTAGCTTAATATTCCTGTGTTTATTCATCTGTTCAACTGCATAAGAAAATTCAGAGTACACTGTGCTGTTGATATTGATTCTATGGGAAAAGAAACACAAGACTAAACAATTCCCTAAGTCAAAGTTATTCCATTGATGTTGCAATTTGCATGCATTATTTTAAGTTAGTATTTTGTCAGTATTCATGGCATGGAGTAATCAGTCTAGATTTAATGTTGAGTTACATATCCTGTAATTCCATTTATATCAGCAGAGTAGCAAAAGGAGACATTTGGATTGATTTAAAAATGATTTCAGAGTGATAAAATTTAATATATTTATACATCATCATCCTTACCTTTTCTTATTTCACCGCTATTTCTCTGGTCTTGCCTTATTTTATCCATAAACCTTCCTTTTAACCTCATTTTTCCTTCTGCAATGAACAGCTTAATGTGCTCTTACAAGGCATTTTAGAATATAGTCATTTTTTAAAACCTCAATGTCCTTGTCACACATTCTTATGTCTTTTATAGTGAGTTAAAATGTACGTGAAATAATGCATTCCATTTTTGTCATAGCCATAGTGTTGCCTGTGAAGTGTGAAGCAGAAATGCGCTGGTACCACAAATATCCTAAAAAGACCCATCACTGCTTTTTATAGTTCATATCCTGAGGACACATGAATAATAAAATACTCTTTATAATTCTGGCAATACATCCGTGTTTACATTCAGAACAATCATTCTGCTTTAATGCAGTCAACGTGAGTTTAGCCATTGACAGAAATTTAGCTACACACCTGACTCTATGGGAAAGTCCTTTAGGCTGCACAATACTCTATCTTGATTCAAAAAGGCATGTGAGCCCCGACTTAACTTTGAACACTTGAATTATGGAAGACAAGAATTAACTGTATACTCACAGGACATTTTTTCTGAGGGTTGCCCGCATTCCAGCCCTGTCCACTGCCTTAGAAGATTAACCATGATGTGCTTAATCTCACAATAAGGACAGGCTTTTTATAGATAAAACAAATATTTGAATTAGGCTAGAGGGAAACCAAAGAGACTCAGAAATGTGCACTTGGGAGGATTATGAAAACTGATGAGTGGGCTGACAAAAGGCTGCAGACAGTTGGAGAAAAAAGGCAAGATTTTGGATGTGCTGCTTTGAAAAGGCATATCAAAATTAGTTACCTCTGTCTTTCTTAATTTTAAGTGGAATACTGAAAAATCTGATTAGCTAGGTTATCTTATTTAAGTCTGTAAATAGAAGATCAAGGTAATTGGATAGCTAAGTGAATGCTGAAACTTCATTGTATTTGCCCATGTAGGAATTAGGATTTATTTTTAAGTATTTGTTTTGCTTGTATTATCTATCCACTCACTAGAAACTGAATTACATTAGGGTTAATTTCACCTGGATTTTTTTTCTTTTTCCTTTTTAATGAATTTTATTTGAGAGCTAATGGTCTTAAATTCAAAAGCTGATACAAAAATTGAAGGAAAATAATGCAAACAGTGGAAATAGTGAGAAAGAGTATTTCTGTGCCTCTGTCACACAAAGTTTCTCTTATAAAAGCTACTGGCATTTTGGTACTGGTAGCCTTGTTGTACTAATACAAATTTTCTTAAATTTCAGGGAAGCTATATCACCTTGTCTAACCTCTAACAAATACTAACTTAAATTACAGAATGCTTAGTATTTTGTGAAACAGAAATAAAAATAAAATACAAGTAACAGTTTATATTCAGAATAAATACTATACATGCTTCATCACTCAATAGGTGGGATTCACTTCACAGTCAGCAGAGTCTTGTAGGTAGCTGACTCAGAGGCTGCAGGTGACAACTGGGTAACCTGGTTTTGAGGAGAAATTTCTTGAAATAAAGAAATTCTGACAAGATGATTTGATTTCATTGAATCAACGTCTTTCAAAAAGACAAAATATTCTGTAAGAAACTTCTAACCAGCACTGTCTCCAATTCTGGGTCTCATCATATCTTCCTCTAAAAAACATATCCTTTACATTCCCATACCAAGTTTCTTTTTTCTGTGTAGAAAAGCACATACATATTACCAAATGTCTCTCCTCTAGCACTATTCTTTTCATGTTTTCACTACAGGCCATTGTATTTCAGTATTTTGAGCAACCAGATGTTACATCTGCATCTCTGCATCATGCAAAATTGATGGTCATGTCCTCTGCCACTGGGAAGTGCATGTCATTTAGAGTGGAAAAAAAAGACTGAGCTGACCTGAAAGCTTAGTTTTCAGGCAGGCAAAGGCAAAGAGTGTGAAAACAGGTTTGCAGTCATTACAAGTAGATCATAATTAGCCTTTTATTCTTGTAAGTTATTTTAATCTAAAAATATAATTCATTTTCAAGCAGATCAAAGTGATGTCAATGGAAGATTTGCCACTATTTCTGTAGGAACAGGTTGTGGGTATAATTATTATACCATTTCAATGCAAATGAACACGTGTATGTATATGGGGGAAGTCTACATTTCTATACATAGAAGAATTTCAGGGATATATTTTAAAAATGCAAATCTTTACAAAGAATTGCTTCCTGGTAATGTGAATTTGAATTTCTGTCTCAGGGAAACTTGGCTTTATGCTGCTGCTAATTATCTTTGTGGTGACAAAGGCCATTGGTATTTAGAAGAAAAGGAAAAGAATGTTCTGCCTGTTTTAATCTGCAGCACCAATAGGCAAAGGCACAAATTTTAATGAACAAGAAGGTGGGAATAATGTGCACCTGCAAACACAGACGCTTTACCTTAATTCCTGCAGTTGTGTTTTTACTCACAGTATATGGATTATTAATCAGGAGATTCTGCTTCACTACTATTTAGGGAATATGAACCAGTAGACAGCAGGGATACAAATAAGATCCACATTTATGTGGGGGAAATTAAAAAAAGCCGACAGACATTTACCTTTAACTGGCTCACTGCATAAGAATGATTGCCTACAGCTATGCTGGAGAGCTGGGCAGTTTATTTAGTTATTTTTCATAAAAAAATGCTTTGGCGACAATGGAAAAAAATATTTCAACAAAATGTTTTATTCTGTAGCACTTTAGATATGGTGTAAAACATGATGATACTTCTTATTCTATATGTTATGTCACCGATCGCACTACCTGAAGAGATTCTGGACCAACCTTTCCTCTGCAAAATCTGGAATAGTTTTGTTTTGTGAAGCATCTCTACCAATCATTATTCCACTGCATTTTGCAAACACCATTGGAAAGCTCAAGAAATATCCTCTTGCTGCGTGCTCAGGTCATTCTTCTGAGAGGCAGGAGATGTGGTGTTATAGTCCTTCAAGTCAAGAATGGAGCCAGGTCTCCAGCTTCCCCACTGCGCGCTGGGCTCAAGCTCTTGCCTCTGTGAAGGCCTCGCCAAGCGCGCCGTGCTGGCACGCTGAGGCTTGCAGAACGAGCAGGTCGTGGGGAAGAGCACTAACGTTTCAAATGGCAGCCAGTCAAGTACTGAGAAATGTAATACTGCTTAATCTGGATTCACAGCACTGAGCCCTCTCATGAGAAGTCCTCTGCTTGGATATTTCTTGCTCGAGTAGCCTGGAGAGCTGCGTGAACATCTACACTGACAAGCGACAGGGGTGTTTTACAGCTAAGTGACAGCTCTGCCACATTTAAGTTGAAAGTTTCCTCATTTGAAAGTAAAAGTTCTGGAAACCACAATTACATGAGGACATTAAATTTCTGTTTTGAAATAATGCATATGTCAGGAACCTCAAACAGAGGCATAGGTCCAGTTTTGCTATCACCTGAACAGAAGGTCCCTGAGATGCCGTTCAACTCAAAATCATGTCATACTTCAAGCATCCTCTCCATGGACTACCCACATTGTATATTATGTGTATACACTTAGCCTGTTTAAAAGCGTAGCCTGGGTAAAACATTCCAGGCGAAAGCTGCTTCATGGTCACTTTTGGTTCTTGCCATGGATATCAGGGAAGCAGACGTGATTTTCATGACTACTCCTTGAAAAGTCACCAGTTTCTCAATGTTTGTGGTACTGGACATTATTGCAGTAGCTGTCATACCAGTGTCAAATAGAAATAAGGCAGTATAATCTCTCAATTGATACAGTATTGAACTTGTTTTCATATTTAAAAATATTAATCTTTTTAGCAGCAACACCACATTGTGGTGCAATGTCCAATCCCCCAGCCAGTAACTGCAACCCAGAATGGAGGCAGGTATTCTTTGTGAGCTGCATTTCAGTTCCTCAGAGTTTATTTTTAGGTGTATTTAACTGTATTTATTTGTTTACACCTAGTTAGATGAAAGACCTAGATCATGTTGCATTTGTAACTTATCTCCCAATCTTTCTGTCATTTGCAAATGTTATTAGGTATCATTTTGCATATTTATTTTTTCAGGTCATTGATTAAATGTTAACTAGTAAAATCTAAAAACAGATCCTTGTGGAACACAATAAAAAGACACCAGTCCAATGAGTGTTCGCTTACTGCAAGCATATGTTGGAATCTTCCAGCCAGATTTTAATTTATTTAATATATGCAGTGCTGATTTTTATCATTCCAGCAGAACGTCATGCAATATGAAGGCAGATGTCCTGTAGAAATCTAAGCCTATTGCAGAAACATTATTACCTTTCGTAACAAAGCTTGTAAATCTGATGATAATAGATAAGTCAGATAACTGAATTTGAAAGATCTAGTTTCAACATGCTGATTGGCAGCAACTATATTGTCCATTTCCCTCAGTTTTTTTCTTACTGAAGTGCTTTGTCAGCTCCTGAGTTATTTTGTCCAGAACGGATGTCAGGTTGACAGATCTGTAATTACTCAGGTCAGCCCACCTATCCTTTTAACGTAAAGCACGGCATTGCTTTTGTAACTACCCTCTGGCACTTTAAAACTTCCAACAGCCGCTGAAAAACATTTTTAATAGTTCAGAGAGCTCCTTGGACATTTCTTTCAGAAGTTATCTGAACATATCCATTTTAAAATGCTTGCATTTTGGAGATGCCACTTGATTTTCTTCTCAACTGGGGGAGGAAATTATTCCATTCATCATCACCATCAACACTGTCATCATCTTCTTGTATGTATATGCTATCTGTCTCTTCCATGAAGTACGGAACATAAATATTTATTGACTGCTTCTTCCTGTTCTGCAGACCCTAACAGCGACCCAATTCATTGCTCATGCTTTGGGCAAGATTTGCGGCAGCTCCAGCAGCCAAGCTCCTTGCTTAGGAGGGAGGAGCTGTTGTGGGCACTTTTGGAAGACCACACGTAGCTGGCAGTGTGGCTCACAGAGGCACTACTCCCCATGCAGTCTTGTTATGGACCTGCGTAGGGCAAAAAGAAGGCCAAAAGGTCATTTATGACTAAATAGTAATTCTTCTCAACACCCCAGAGTTAAGTGAGAAAAATTCACTATATTCAACAACATGTGCATGTGCATGTATGCATATGTGCATATAAGCATACAAAAGCCTTTCAAATGTTTTTTATTTACATTCTCTTTTGTGTTCAATAATTTCTGTTATGTCCACCCAAAATAAAGGCCTTATTCAAGAGGGCAGAAAAAAGGCAATGAATCCATTTACAATAATTCTTTAGGCTTGAAATAGCTTGCAGAGATCTCAAGAAAAGAGAATTTTTTCTGCCTTTGGCTTTCTCTAGATTTGCTCGAGTGGAGTGCAGGAAACATGTCAGAAGAGCAGCAGTGCTTGTGAGGGAACATTTATCAAGTGCTAACAAGAGGATGAAGGAAAATTGAAATGCCATTACAAGCTTATTCTTCATTAAAAGTGAAGTACTAAATTCTCCACTAATTCGTTTTGACAGATGATATTCTGACAAAGTTGACACCTATAACAAAATGTGACTAAAGTGGATGCAATTCAGGAAGTGATGCTTTAATTTTTTTTTCTCTAAAACTACAATGTTAGTGGAATAGATAATTCACATTTAGAGCTCTTATTTTAAATCCATTTATCTTTGACCATCAATGCTTTATGTTATAGGCAGATATCTACCTACAAAAATGGCCAAATATTGCATTCTTAATGTACTGGTAAAAAGAGTAATTAGTTTGATTAGCATTGTCAAGAAAAACGGTAATGTATAACCTCTTTTTATAGGCAGTGTGTAAGGTGACATTTTAATGTATTCCTTCTGTTAACATCCTTTTCTGTCTCTATTTGGAGATTTTTTACTGAATATTCAGACATTATCTTGTAACTATTGATGAGATCTAGCAGAAAATGGATTATAATGGGGCAATCTCTTGCAAATTACTTGCCTGTAAAATGTAGCTATAGTACAGCCATATTTGGGGGATATGGCAGAAGTATTCCAACAAGATATTTCACGGGTATTGTGGCAAGGTACTTCAGAGGTAATTATCAGCCATAGTGTTTTGTTGTTAATTAATAACCTAATGTCATGCTGTGGCCAAGAAGTGCCCAGGGAGACTCACCATATCAGTAAGATTAAGTCTTGATCAAATTCCTGCTGCTGTTGAGTTTTTCTTTATGTGTGTCCATGAAGCTTCACTAATACTTGCTGGATGACAGTGATTTCTGAAGGAAAAACTCAACCACAGATGCTTTTGGCAGGTAATGAGGGAGAGAAGGGAGAAAAGTCACCTCACTAGGACTGAATAACTCCATGGATTAAGATCATTCTCCCTGTCAGGGACCTTGACAGTGTGTCACTTGTCCCGACACCATCATAACTTGCTTAATTATCTTTCGAAGAGAGTTTTTTGTTTTTTTTTGTTTTTTTGTTTTTTGTCCATACCTGAGTGCATGAATATGCTTAGGGGGCAGAAAATAAAGAGGAAAAGAAGAGCCAACAAGTCAAGTTCCTGTAGTTACAGCCTATGCAATAAATATTTATTTCAGAAAATTCTGTGTATTAATTCAGTGAATAAACTGCCTTCTTTCACTTTTCTTTAAAAAAAAAAAATCACTAGGTCCGGTGGTTTCTTAAAAATATTGTCCTTATATAACATCTTGAAATAAGAGGTTAAATTTATCTCTAGCAGAGAGGGAGATTTACATTTTTCATCAGATCATGTTTTGTTTGCTTTCTAATCTCTTCATTTCATTTTTACCATGTCTTATTGGTTTGATATGCCCTCTTTGTAAGCTAAGGAAAATGCAATAAAATGGCTTGGAAATGTTGGCATTCTATATTGCAAGCAATCTCAGAGGCATTGTATAAGCCAGTAGCCCTCTAGTCTTTCAGTCACTTGTCTGAATCCCTCTTCTTTGCAATTAAAAGCATAAAAATTCACCCAGATCACTCCAAAGACTTCTTTAAAATGAATACATTTTCAAAGTTTGGTTTTAAGCTGACAAGAGCTTGGAATTTCTTAAAAAGCATTGATCCAAGATTAGGGTGGGCAAGCTACCATGTTACAAATGGAAGTTCTTATGTAAAAATCCTACGACAATTGTCATCAGCTGAAATAAAGCGTTTTAGGTGTTCCAAAAATGAATACAGTGGAACCTATTTCCCTTCACCTCACCCTTAACAAGCTTCCAAATCCTCTTGCAGGGCCTTTTCCTTTTTCTGATTCCTGATAATTCTGATAATTTTTCCTTGACTGTTCCACTTCAGTGAGGAGTAGATGTTTTTCCACAGTTCAGTAGCCTCTTATGTTTTCTTAACCCACCCTTAGTTTTTTTTCCCACTCCATACACTTTTTTTCACCTTTTTTTTTTTTTTTTTTACATTAAATTCTGAGATCCGTTTATCTCAGAAGATCATTCTGGCTCCCCAAAGGCTAGGGCACACCTTGTCCATTAAACATTCTGGCTTCTGCACTGCTGTGGCTTTCTTGGCTATGTGACTGCTTCACAGAATCACAGAATCACAGACTCACAGAGTGGTTGAGGTTGGAAGGGACCTCTGGAGATCACCTAGTCCAACCCTCCTGCTCCAGCAGAGACACCCAGAGCACGTGGCACAGGGTGGCATCCATGCAGGTTTGGAAGATCTCCAGAGAAGAAGACTGCACAGCCTCTCTGGGCAGCTTGTTCACCTCTGTGCAAACGAAATGCACCCCAGGAGTCAAGGTTGCTGGGGCCCCTTGAAGCCCCGGCCAGGGCACTCACGCCTTCCAGGAGGTGCCAGGACTGCTGGCAGAGCCGTGCTCAGCCCCGAGCCCAGGCTCGTTGCACTGACCCTGTCCACACGCATCCCTGCATGGCCCGGTGGTGGGCGGGTGGTCATCTGAGCCTGCAGCCCTCCCCGCCTCCGCTACATCGGAGTAGTCCTATCCCTCTTGGGATCTACAAGCGGCAACAACATTTTTAAGACTATCAAAAACAAGCCCTGTGTGCATATATATACACCCTTTTATATTCACAAAACTTGATGTGTCCTGTAGTGTGTTTTCCAATGGCATACAAATAGTCAAGTTATTAAAGCTGAAAACTGAGGTTTGCCTAAAGCATCCCCTTTCTCACAATATATTAATATGCATAACCATATGCTTTTCTGATTATATTAAAACCTCTATAGATGTATATGATAAGACTGTAGTTTCTTCGACAACACCATAGCAATGGGGGTGGTATTTTTAAGCACAGAATTGATCTGAGACACAAAATCTCATACATCTAAAGTACAAATCTTATTCAAACATGGTTCCCAGGCTGCCAGTGATCACAGTACCAGGCCTGGGTGGGCACTTCTGTTCCATCTCCGCTTAGGGGAAGAGCAGCTTGGCGTTGCTTCCATCGCACTGCTCACAGGAGCTTCTGCATGCTACGTACCTGGAGGAGCTCCTTAACTCTCTCTACTCCTAGAGGGGTCTGAGCCGAGGCCATCAAGAAAACACACTTAATGCTGTGGCAGCAGTTTGTGTCTACTTTAAATTGCCAGTAGCAGGCTCTTCATCCTTTTCCTCTTGGCCTGTTACATCCACACAGCCACAAAGTCCTGAGGTGAAATCGTGATGGCACCAAAGAAAATCAGTGATGGCTGATTTCAAAATTACCTTCTAAGTCTTCAAACAATTGCAAAGAACATAAGAAATAAAATGCTTTCAGACCACAATAAAAGCATAGTTCTTTTATTTTTTTTAACTGACATGAATGGTGGAAAATACAGCTGTGTTTTAGAAACAAGGAAATTCTGCTGGTAATAAAGCAGCTGAACAGTGGGTGCACTGTCCACTCCCCTTTAGTATGTAAGTACGAAGTATGTTACTATGTAGTATATAAGTGAGCTTTTCTCTGTCCCTGAGCTTCTCTGCTACCATATATTACAGACTAGCAGATTCTTAAACCCCTATTCCAAGCAGCTGTGATTTTGTTTCTATTCAGAAGAACATAGATTTAGAAGCATCACTTGTTTAAGGTAGTCTAATCACAGGCTGTAACAGGAGAGGGCTCTTCAAAACAGTTTATCATCTGAGGCAAACTGCTTTTATTAGAGGTGTCACAGCTTCATGAGCATCTTCTCAAATAGATAAGTCCATGAGTTCTTATAAACTCCTTAGCTGCATGAAAAAAAAAGAGAAAAAATTTAGGATTACTACAAAGAATATAGGAGTACTATCCAAAGTGATATGTGACTATGTGAATTCTGCTATGTATTCCTAAGAATAATTCTTAGCTTCTTTCTACAGAAGTATGGGAAATTTCAAAGTTTTCTATGCTGTCTTGGTAAAATTATTGGTCCTGTAATAATGACTGTAAAATCTAACTTAATCTGCTGCTTGCTGTGGAGGGGAGGACATTGTGTGGGACTCATACAGAGGACCACCAGTCTTCACTTAAGTGCTGCATACTCTTTTCTTGGAGTGAGAGGTTTTATGTGGGACTTCAGTAGTATGATGAACTTAGAGTGACCTATGCATTTGCCATTTCTTTTCTTGAAGAAGATTCACTTGTCTCCAGATATTTAACACTTTTATGAACCTTTTACGAGCTTGTTGTAAATAACCTTGCTGTTGTGTTTTGTTCTTTTAACACTCTACTAGCTTAACACCTATGCTTAATATCAATTTGGCTCCTGAAATTTAGAAAATATACTGTTCAGTTCATCTGCCAAAAAAAAGCCCAATATAATGAGCAACTGAAAATTCATTTGTTTTTGGAACACATATATTTTGGTATCTACTTCAATTCAGTCCATTGTATTTGGCTTACACACAAAGAAGCAGATGATATGTGGCCTGAAAACATTCTATGTGTCTGAAGGATTCAGTATCTTTTCACTGTATGTTGCTTCTATCTTGTCACAGAGCATTATGTTATTTCATGCCAGAGGCATGTCAGTGATGCTGGATTATGCAATGCCAAAATGGAAATTTGTAATATCTAGGGATTTTGAATCGTACATCCAAGGTGTCCGGTCAGGACTTCAGGGACATATTGTCTAATACTCTGAACTATAAAGTACATCTTTTCTTTGCCAAAAGTAGATTTTTTGAGTTGCTGGAGTAAAATATTTTGAGTATTTTAGTGCACTATCCTTTTGCTATGTTTGCACAGATCATATCCATTACTCTTACTGTCACAAGACAACAGAGACATCCATATACTGTCTATTGATTCAGTCAAGGCGGATATATAGAACACCTTCAAAAACTTAATCAGTCCTCTACACATCTGATGGAGACCCTTGTCAAAAATTTCTGGCCTGTGTGGGGCTCCTGTATGCCATAGAACAACTGTGTGGGCACAACATGCCTCACAGAATCAGCCTGAGTCAAATGATCACCAGGCTGGAAGACATACAGCTATATCTGCACACCGATCCTTCTTCACTGGTACAACTACGATAACAGACCCAGCTGCACTAGTGCAGCTTTTTGGCTCTTGCAGATAGGATGTGTCTCTGCCAAGACCCTTGCTCTTATGTTGGCAGCTGAGTGCCAAAACCGAGTCTGATAGGCAACCCAAACTGGCCCCGCAGTCTGCCATCTCATAGCCTACTTTGACAGTGGTTAATTACAGTGTTCCTGGAGAAGAGCATATATGAACAGTTGTCTTGTCTCTCAGCAGCTTCTGTATTTGGATATGTTCAATATGTGCTCAGTCTCAGCCTCTCTCTTCCTATTTTCCAGTAGCCCTCAGAGGCAGATTCAGACAAGCAAAGTAATTTTTATAGAGATACTGGCTTTGTTGGTAGACCTGATTCTGCAAGAATGCACACAAGAAGAAAAACCTCACACGTGTTGATCATTGATCACCCTTCTTTTCTGGTGTTCAGCCCTGTATAAGCTGAAAGACCATGGTGAATTTGTGGAACATCTGCAGAGGGCTTCGTCCCTTAATGCTTCTTCCCTTCTATGTCTTTCAAGGAGTGTTTATTTATTTATTTATTTATTTATTTATTGAAGGCCCGGTAAATGAAGCTTTGCTTTCTGTTAAGTGCGTGGATTAAGATTATTTTAACTTGAGGACAAGAGCTTTTAGGTTTTCTTAGTGATAATACTCATCGCAACAAAGAGTTGTGAGCAGAGAGATGATGTTCTTCAGGAACTCCACTGTGAGTGTAGGGAATGCAAAACCATAGTGTCTCAGAGGAAAACAATGTTTTTGGCTTTCTCTATGAACTTTGTATGTGTTTTTGACAATGCCTCTTTTCTTTCATTTCATAACCCAGTAAAGGGTCATTCTTCTTGTCCGCCTCCAAACAGTCTTTTCACAGGTGTTACATCTATCTGCCTGACAACACATGATGCTAGAAGAACCTTATCAGGAGTGACACAAAGGCCAGTTATGCCTGTAGAGGCTCCATTTGGTCCCCACAGTAGAGCACACAGGAGACCGTCAGGCTTATGACTTAAGCATAGTTGTAGGAGGAGTTGGCCTGTCTGAGGCCTTCTTATTGAGCCGTGCCAGGTTGCAACCTAGAAGCTGTACAGACACAGTCAGCCTATGTGTCTCCATTAGTCCCCAAAGCACCATCAGACAGGAGTTTGTAGTCCCTGACTATCAAGTTTAGGTAACTGTTCTGCCATTTCCTTATTTTTCTCAATTTGCCTTGAGATCATTCTTCTAAAAAACCTCTCTTATTAGGAAGGGATAAAGGGTAGAGATTTTTGATGTGAAAACAAGTGTGTACACTTGATGTGTACAAATGCAGAAGTTGAAATTTGTATTCTGTTTCTTGGAGTTTCTAGTGTACAAGAAAGGAATCAATAAAAATATAGGAAAAATTCTATGTGGTGGTTAACAAATTAGAAATAAACAAGTCAAATGTTTGATAAAACTCTGTTTAATCCTGTTAATTTTTAATTTCCATTTTTCTTGAATTTATATATTAATCATAATGAGCAAATAAAAATTCAGCAAAGAGGCAGCATAAGGACATAAAGGATAAAGTATCTGATTGTTCTGGAGCACCTACTGAGATGACATCTCTCATTTGTCTTCATGCAATTTTCGCATCTTTTTACTTTTTTCCAGGACAAGAAAGACTTCATCTTCTTTTTTAAAACAGAAGAATGTCAAGGAGAACCATGCAATGTTCTTTTGTTCCTTTTTCTTTATTTACCCAAGGGACCAATCGATAAAGTTCCTTGCCACAGCTTAGTAAAAAAAGTCATGGTAATAGATGTATCTGACTCTAAGAACTTTCTGAACAACACCCTGATTTCATGATTTAGAGGTCAGAAACTGTAAATAAAAGAGATGCTTAGCTTGTAGGTGCTAAAAAAATAAGATATTTAAATATATATATAATATATATATTATAAAAATATTTAAAAATATATATATAAAAGATATATAAAAATAAGACTGGCCACAGTTATTTTGGTGACTAAGTAGATGCATTAGGTCTTTATATTACTTGGATATGGCTTTTTGTTTGTTTGTTTCTTTCTTTCTTTGGAGTTGTAATGTTTTTTCAATACGGAAAAAGTGGAGCTGAAGGATTGGGATTCAATATGAAATTTTTAACTTTCTTGAGTAGTTTAGTTTTGCTATTCTGGACCCATTTTACCCTAAAGCTAAGATAAAGAAATAGAGAAGAAACCAAACCCATCAGGAGTGCCAGACTGTCACTTTTAGGGTTTGTTGCCGTAAATAATCTCACTGTTATGTTTTGCTCTTTTGTGTCTTGTCTAGCTTAATATATATGCTTTAAACCAGTTTGTGCTTCTGAAGCTTAACAGGAATTTAGAAAAGAGAATCTGAACTGTTGCTTTTGCTCTTGATTTAAAAGTGGCTTTTTCAAGGGGTCTACAATAGCTCCCATGTTTTCAGGCTTATAATTTTGCCCTCCTACTTGCATTTAGCAGGTTTGTTTTCTATCTATCATCTCACATGTCTGCCCTTCTGAAGTTCACCTCTGTGGGAGCTACACAAAGCAAACTAATCATTTGTTTTTCTTGTGGTAATCCAGCTTTTACATTCATTTCCTGTGCTAGCGCTGCTGGGATTCTCCGCATTAAGTCACCTTTTCATCTACAGACACGGCAGTAGCTTGTAGAGAAAGGTATTTCAGACATTTCACCGAACGGCACCAGATACTCCTGTTAACATTATGCAATTGAAACATTTATAGTGTGTTAACCCTTGAGATTATGAAATCAGTTGGATATCAGTTGGCAGAAATGAATATCTCACCTCTGCTTTACTGATGGGAGGACTATTTGAAATTAGAATTTGATCTATTTGTTTTGATTTTTTTTCCTGTTAGGATCTACAAACAAATTCTACAAACACTTGTGCTATGTATTTAATTTTTCTACTTTTCTTCTAAAGCATCACTTTGAATAATCAAGTTGCCATCTGTGACAGTGTTTGCAGAACTGAGACTTCAGCTTAGAGGTGATTGATTGAAAATATTTTGACTAAATGCTTTTTGGAGGGGGGTTGTTACTGAAAAAATATTTATAATATTAGACTCAGTCCTTTTGAAAGTGTTGATTCTCTGAAACCAAAGCACTTCTGCTTAGATAAATTTTATTTTTGCTTATTCATTCCAGTTTTCTTAAGCCTTGCTCTTAAATTATTAAAAATATGTTTTCACTTGTTATCTCTAGCTTTCAGTATCAACATTTAAACCTTTCTGGCTTGCTTTATTTTTATATCAGATCGAGAGCCAGGATTGTTGACTATGCTATCCTGGGTTTCTTCCAGCTGTGCTGAGATTATTGATTATAGATAATTGGTCAAAATAGTCAAAGTTAAAAACAAGCTGTTAGTATGGGTAATTGGTTCAGATAACATTAGGAAATGACTTTATTTTCACTGAATTTTTAAGGGACCTACACTTTAATGCAGCTACTGTCTTTCTCAAAATGGCATTGTTTTAAAGTATCATCTTGTTTTCCTCTGAATGATATTATAATATTCAGCAATTTGATAAAGCATACCTCAAAATAATCTATCTTCTCATTTGCATTAAAAAAATCATTCTACTGAGATGGGTAGTTTCTCTGGTGATGGACAAACTATGGTTAAGTATTGTTGCATAGAAATAAGACTAAGATTTATTACTGAGACACTATCCCCAACCTGATATAATTCAGATCTGGAATCATGGCCCACATGAAGAGAAAGTATTGATGCCTAAAAGTCTTATATAAATCAGAACTACCTTAAAGACCATGAACATTTGGAAATAAGGATATTGCTTAGGTAAGTAGTATTTTGAAGAGGTGTTTTCAGTGACACATGTTCACAAACATAAGGCAGTAACATTTAATATGGCATTTGGCCCACGTAATAAACCTCTGGTTATATGACCTCTGAAGTCCTTGACTTTCAGATAGTCAAAGTACTAACTTCTCTTTAACAAGAAAAAGATTAGAAAATATACTTTGAAAAGTAACCTCATTTCTAATGTACTTTCCAGAAAACTCCTGAAGCTGTTGGCAATGTAGGTTACCAGGAAACGTTTGTAGACTTAGTGACTCTTATGATGTTTAGCCTTTGAAAACATACGATTTCTTAATGTCTTTGTCCACAAAAACAAATAAAGCTATTTGTAACTGTCAAGATTGTGGGGAAAGATCAAAACCATGATCTCTCTGGGTATTCAGGGTCAGAAATCCGAAGGTCAATAAGAATATATATTTTAAATTTTCATTAAATCCATTACATTCAACGTTTGTTCGTATTTGGGTCTTTGTGTGTATGATTCTTAATTGCTTGAGATTAGCATCAATGTTCTAAATCTTGTGCTTGAAGTGTCAGCTATGTCCAACACATAACTGTGATGGACAAAACCAAGTACATACACACCTTCCCTTTGAAACTTATGCTACATATATATATCTCTATATAAAAAAAGAAAATAGAATGTAGCTTTGAGGTGTTCGTTCTGTGATTATTTTTTGTGAGTTTACTAACTGTAAGATTCACTCAAACTTTGATAAAAACAATAGAAATTAATCATTGGAGAATATTCCCTTTAAAAATTTATTCTTCCAATTAATTTCTCCAGCCTCATCAAGAAATGGGAAACATCTGTGACCTGTTGTCTAACCAATGTCAACCAACAGAACAAACCAGCAATTAATGATAAGCTTCAATAGAATACTTTAATATAGTCTGAAGAAAATGGGAAGTTATATACTGATAATTCATGAACAGAAAGGCCAAATTCAACAAACAAATTTGTTGAATATATTGCTATAAATAGTGTTTGACTTGAAATAGTTCAACTAAAATAGAAATAAATCTTTAAAACTGCTTGCTCTATACAGACTAAATAAAGATTGAGTGTTATCTCTGAATATACTTGAAAAAAGATATTGGTATAAATAAAGATAGAGTACGTGACCACATTTTGGTTTTATTCATGTTGGGGAAATTAAATTTTGAAATAGTACTCTCATTCCTTCAGGTCTGGCTTCAGCTTCTTCTTGTTCTCTCTCTCTCTCTCTCTCTTTTTTTTTTTTTTTTTTTTTGCTAGGAATATAAATTATTCAAGTTTACATACATGCCTCATTCAAAAGAAAGGCTTAAATGTAACCACTTTATACAATAGCAAAGTTTTAGTGAAGTTTGGATCTTCCTTACTGAGCTAATGCATCCCTATGGTGAGCTCTTGACAGAATAAACCTACTTTGTAATTAATGACAGAAGGCAGAAGGTAGACAAACATTTATTAAAATTATTTGGATTTTTAATCTAAAGTGTAGATCAATTTCTTTGAAAAGTTCCACTGGGAGTTTTACCACTATAATAATAATCAAATTCCATTTTTTAGTTTTACTTTTATTTTCTCCCTTGTCTTCAGATTTATATGAATTCAGAAGATGAAAATACTAGTCTGGTCTCAACAGCTCAGTTTCTTCATTTCTAGAATGGCTTAAGTTTGGAAAAAAATAAGCTGTAAGCACAGATGGCAGAGTTCTATAGCATACAAAAGATGACTCAGTTCATTCATCTAACGCATCATTCTGTGTTTCAGCAGGCTAGAGTGCTGTTGCTCTGAAATCTGTGGTGAGCGCAGGGAGTTTTGCCAAAATAGTTTAAGAGAACACCGTGTTTACACTGAAAATTCATTTTCTAATCGTAACTAAGTGTCTTCTCTATCATAAAGGGCAGTAAACCTTCTGCCCAGGGCAAAATCTGGTTTGGAAAAACACTTAGGGCTTAGTTCTCCTACTTACAACTTGTCCCTTAATAAATAAATAAATAAATAAACAAACAAACATGGGATGTGAGGGTGATATTGAGAAAACTATTTGGAGTCTGAAAGGAAAATATGTGTTTAAGGGCTTTAGCCAGCAAAGTCCACGTTTGGAGAAGAGTAGTTACTTAAATTCTCTGGAAAAGGAAAAGACAAATCCTATCATCTGGAGCAAAATGGAGTCCCTTCTGGCATTAATGTAATTTTAGCCTTGACGTAGATATTTAGGGGAAGCATGGGAGCATTTGAGCTCTGCCCTTTCCACAGTTGCAGACATGGTATTGGGTCAGCTCAAGCACCCTGAAGCTGTATGCCAATAGGGCTCGTTTTGTTTCTCCAGCTGAAGGGATGACTGTTGTTACAAGTATCTATATAATGGGGGTGTGTGAAAACAATATAGGCAGAATGTTTCTATAACACAGATTTTTTATTTTATTTTATTTTATTTTATTTTATTTTATTTTATTTTATTTTATTTTATTTTATTTTATTTTATTTTATTTTATCAATTTACTTCTTTGACTGAACAGTTTTAGCTTGTGGCTTTTATTTTTAACTCTCTGAAATAATTTTACAAATATGCCTAATCAAAGATGTGGACAAATAACTAGAAATGGTTCAGTTACTTCAGCTTAGAAAGTTATTACTGTCAGCTGAGGATCCCAAACTGATTATGTGTGTGTTTCCAGACTGTTGGAAGCAAACCAATTAAAAAGAAAGTTAAACTTTTTCAGTTTAGACTAACAGTGGGCACATGATTATGATTGAACTGATAAGAAATACATTAAGATGAGGAAACACAGTCATTTTCTTATTAACTTATCCTATCCAAAGATGCCCTGCTGGTGCAGGGAAATATTAGTCTGATGTGATAAAGGAGGAAATTGGAACAGAAATGTTAATTGCTGTTTTGTCTTTTTTTAAAAAAAACTATTCAGCAGTCCGAAACCTTCTAGCTCCCCAAGGCTTTTAATTTGAAAACTGAACCTTTAGTGCCATATTTAACATTGTCATACTCTTTATAAAATAGCTATTGGAACATCTGGGGAACTAATGTAATAATCAGATCATGTTCTTGCTCCCCTCTCCACGGACGGCGTTTGCAGTTGTGAAGCTTTGTACAGTTTTCCTTGGTGTTATGTCAGGAGAGTCCGTTGTTCTCTGCTTATTTTCTCCTTCCTTGCCAGAAAGCAGTTAATTAGCTGAAGAAAAGAGATATTGTTTATGGTGAATCAATACTGAAGACTGAAACAGTTTATCTACAAGTTCGGGAAAGGTGAAGTAGGGACTCTGAGGAAAAATAGGAGAGAGAACATTTTATGATCTGTTTTTGAAAAGGGGGACCTCCCTGTGATAAAGTTGGTGTCTAGTACTCTGCAGTCAAGCTACACCTGATGGTTGTCTTATTTATTGGTGCACTTCTTCCCTGTGTGTTTGTGGGGCATCTGCTTGGGGGTTTTTACCTTGCATCTGGACTGTGGGTGCTGATGCTGTTGAGAGGCATAGATGTAGCAAATCAGCCCTTAACAACAAGTGTAGATTGTCTCACCTGAAAGTGTTGCACCTGTCTGGAAGATAAAGCCTCCTGCCCTTTGTTATCTGGTTTAAGTGCATTGGAACTGTCTTCCATATGCTGTCCTATTTCCTTTTGTAGGTGTATCTCTAAAGGGGGCCTTTAGGAAAAGTACTTTTTATTTTCTATCAAATGTGAAAGCAAAGTAGAAAGACAGATTCTGTCTTCCTCATTGGTCATTGTGGTTTTCCTTTTCTTTAATTTTTTTTTCTTTTAAGTTCTAGCATATATTTCAAAGGCTGCTTTCTGTGGCACAGGTATGAGCTATCCATGTTTCCTTGTGCAGCCCAACAGATAAGCCTTGAACTCAGAACACACATAATGTTTGAGCTGAACTTACCACTGACTTATGGGGGGAATTTTTGCTTTAAGCCCCCTGTAAAAGCAGCATTTTTCATCATGTAGCTTTGGAAGCCCCACACAGCTATTCTGTGCCTCCCTCGAGCAGGCAGTTTTCTAGATTCTAATAAGCATCTGACTGCTGAGACTACATACCCACTTCATTTCAAAAATGAGAGAGAAATGGTTCTCTTGACAGACAAAATAGGGGTTAAATTTGCCAAACAACCATAATAAGAATGACAACAGAAACCTTTTATATGGTCTTCGCTCCCCATGCAGTTGAAATATTACCACAAGCAAATAGTGTAACTTCCTTGATCAGACATGACAAGGCTGCAATGCTCAGAAGAGCAATTTATGAGCCTAATTATTTGACATACTTTGGGGATATTTGAAGCCAAATATTATGCTAGTTCAGTGCTAAGCATACATCTGAAAAATGCTTTTATTTTGTTGATCAAGATGATTATATATATTTAGCTAAAACGTCACCTTGTGCCTTTATTAAAATATTTAATGCATAAGAATGCAATGACTTACAGTAATTCCCTCTTAGCTTGCTCTTCAGGTACATGGATACCTGCAGCAGGAATGGTCTTATCTCTAGGGCAGCAAAGCAAAGTTGTCTTTGTCTCTGAGCGCACTGTGATATGAAAAAAACTCTTAGTAACACTGCAGGTATAATAGAGGTAGCATTTATGTTTTTAGTGATGTGCAGGTTCTCCTTAAAGCACATAAAGAGAATATGGAGTTCTCTGAATAAGATAAAGTTCAACACAACTAAGAAAATGGAACAAAAAGCAAAAATCATTAAAAAAATCGCCAGATATTGTGGGGTACAGAATATCTTACTGGCTCACTCAGCATCTGGGTACGTCACAACAAAAATCTGTTGGTGATAACCTCAAAAGAACAAATTCATATCTTATTCTGATTATAAAAGGACAGATGCAGGAAAGATTGGATCTTCTGTTCAATTCCATTTTCAAAGGTCGAGAGATGCTAAGGTCACGTCCTGATGCTGTGGTAACTCTGCTGACTGCCACCTCGTACAGATTTCTTGCACTACATGCCCCATTTCCACAGTTGCATGCATGGATTAAAATGGATGTACCCAGCCTGTTGGTACAGATGGATATGTTCTTGGCTGCTGCACAGAATTAATTAGTGTTTTCTGTACTATATATGCTCTTATACTGTGCTTACCCTAGTAGCTGCGTGCACTGAACAATGTGTCTAACATCTGTCACATACTCACTTTCCTCCTTGCCCTTTCCCCTTGAGGAGGAAGGTGTGCAGCATGCCACCTTGTTGGGGAAGGTAAGAAATAGACTTTGAAAGGATATTCTGAGCCATCAAGTTTCATCTCTGGTTGTTGCAGACACCTACATTATCTAATGCTCTCAATGCGATCATATCAAGTTTCATTCTCAAAATGGGTTTTATTTTGTACTTCTATTAGAAAGTCATTTCTCTACCCTTCTTTTTTTTTTTTTTTTAATGTGACAGTTACAAAGTTTTCAATTTCCAGCCTCAGGTTGTTTCTGCCTTGTGTTTAACAATTTGATTGTGTGTTGGTGTTCTTAATTTTAACTAACATTTTTTTCTTCTATGATCTTTGTTGCATTTTAATGAATTTATAGGCAGCAATCCTACTTCCTTGTAATTTGTGTTTTGGTATACTGTTGTATTATAAGTGTATCTGTGTATTTAAGATAGTTGTTATTACATCAAAATTAAAGCTAGGCAAAAACATTCCACATGGATTTAATTTCACTTTTGTTGGAAATCGTAACTCTAATTGCAGCCAAGTTAATACTGTATGAAATGTATGAAAAAATCCCATACTACTCTCATATTTAGGTCAATAACAATTTAGGTAGGAAACATATTACATTTGTTATCCACTATGCATTCCCTAACTATCTAATAAGATTCACTTTGCTCCCCTGGTTCACCCTGGGTAACACTTAATTGCAGGAATAATCCTACTGATCTTAAATGAGACCATGTTTCATAAAGTTCCAGAAGTTGGACAACATGTTGTAATTTGCTCTCAAAGCATAAGGTGGTTGCTAATGGCAGTCAGTAATGAGGCTTCCTGCTCGAGCCTGGGGACAGAGGCAAATCACAAAAGCAGAACTGCCCGAACTGCCAGTCTCGAAACTTGGGGCAAATCCCTTGGCCACTGCAGATTAAAATCTATAAATATACAGAAAGCTCTCCTTGTGTCCATCTCACTGTGTGATAGCCTTCATGCAAGGGGCTGTGTGATAGGATGGGCCCTAGCAAAGAACAAGACCACTAGCAAAGATCCTCCAAGAGTGTCATACCTCCGGGGGCATCTACTCTCCCTACAGGCTCACTCCTCCAGTACGTCCAGGCAGACTGGCCCACTGTATCTGGTGTAGGGACACAGACTGCATGAGAGACCATGCTGCTGCACTGAGAAATGCCTGAGAAAACGGAGCAGTTTGGTGCAAAAGGCAGTGGGATGTGTGAATTTTGAGTGGGATGCATGAGACCTGACAGGTTTGTCTATATCATATTATGACTGTATGAAACTGCTTAGTAATATCTACTGCAAATCTGCATTTCTGGAAGAAAATGCATTATTTCACTGGATTTCACTGGATGTGGGGATTGGGAATTGGTAAGACAGCCTTCAGCTGTGTGGGGACTGAGAATTGGTGAAATAGCCTTCAGCTGGTCTGAGAGCTGAAA
>JAWLRI010000254.1:301377-315830 GCA_034781795.1 Crypturellus tataupa | reverse complement strand
AGAATTGGTGAAATAGCCTTCAGCTGGTCTGAGAGCTGAAAAGGGATTGTGCATGTGTGAGCATGGGGTCAGAAGAGTTGTGCCTACTCGATCAGATAGCATGCATCCTGGGCCGTCCCGACTTCGTTGCGAAGCAACAACTGGATTTATATTCTTATATATATAAGAATGCCTGAATGTTCCTTGCTGCATTCGTTTTTCTTTCACTGCTTTGCCTTTTGAACTGGTGTGTGGTTCAGAAGTTCTTTGTATTTCATATTACTCCCTCAAGAACCAGCGCTGAACTTAAGGAAACATTGAAAATAGGAATAGCATTCATGCTTCTCTTTTTGAATGACCTATTGTTACTCTTAATAAACATGTTTTGTCATCTACCTTACCTTATTGACATTCATCATAAATTCAGTCCTCATGGCTGGCATATCCAAAGAAAAATTGGTGTTTTCACCCCTTTCCATAGCTGAAGGCAGTTTAAGCCTTGTAAAAATTGTGGAAAAAAAAAAAGGCTTCCAAATGTATAAATAAAAAAAAGAATCTGAGAATTTTCTTCACTATTAGCTGAAACACAAAGTTTAAATATTCCCTAAATTAAGCTGTCCTAGAAATTCTTATAGATAGAAAGTTTCCCCTCCAAAAAGAAACATCAGACCTGATTTTGACATGCACACTGGTGAGTCAGATTACTGCAAATGACCTTCAACATGCATCTAAATCACAGTGCTTCAAATCTGCGTCCATCTTTCAGTCACTGTTAATAGCGCAGACTGTACGTGCTACAGAATGTCTTAGAACGTCTACTTGTCCTCACTAAGAAAGTCTACTTTTCCTTTGTAGGATTGCTATAAGCTAAGCAGGAAAATGATAATATGTCTACCAGCTTGTGCTAGTCTGTAGGTCTTCTCTCTAGTTTGGATTTCAGTTTTCTGATGCTCTGGTCCCTGGCTGAACCAATGCTACTAGTGCTTAAGTTGTCCATGTATTTGGAGAGAGATGAACCCCAAAATAAGTTTCTTTTCAATTTTAAGTGCTACCCCTGGCTGCTAATGAGGTAGCTTTTCTACAGGACACCATTGCCATAAGGAATTCTTAGGGCAGGAGAAGGAGTAGAAAGACCTCTTCAAACAGTTCTCCAATACCATTATAGAAAGAGGATTGCTTTAAAATATACTACTTTTTGTGGTGTAGCTCCTCTAAGATGAAAAAGGCAGTGCTATTTAGTGCTACTAAACATATTGTGAGTCAGAAACAACAGCAGGTGCCTCGCGTTTCTTCTAACAGATCAGAGAAGAAACAAGTTAAATTGTACCACGAAGGCATAAAACTGTTTTTGACTGTTTTCCTGGAAAAACACGATGATTACTTTTGCTATAGAAATGTTAACAAAGCTTAATCCTTACTGTGTGAGCCTCTTTTTTCCTTCTTCTACCTCTCCACTCATTTTTTTTTGTCTTTATGGTCCACTGGTAAATCAGTGAAGCTTGGAATCCTTGGGTCAATAAAGACCAAGCACATAATATCCTGTTGCTCTGCTGAAACCTGAGTGTGTTGGCTGTGACGGACCTTGTTTGCTCTCACCTTCTGCTAACAATGGTTGCATTTGAGGGAAGAACTAGCCCTTTTCTACCCTAGACTCCCTTAATTTGTTAGATGTGTGATGTGTCTTCTACAAATACACCAGCAGCAAGAGGAAGACTAGGGAAAATGTTAGTCCGCTGCTGAATGGGGAGGATGCCTTGGTGACGGAGGCTGCAGAGAAGGCAGAGTTACTAAATACCTTCTTTGCTTCGTTCTTTACTGCTAAGGCCACACACCATGTACTGAGCCTGGAGACAAGAGATAGAACCAAGAGAGAGGAGGACTTTCCAGTGGTCGAGGAGGATTGGGTTAGCGACTATTTAGGCAAACTAGACACTCATAAATCTATGGACCTGGATGGGATGCACCCAGGAGTGCTGAGGGAACTGGTAGGGGTCATTGCTCAGCCGCTTTCCATCATCTTCGAGAGGTCATGGAGACCGGGGAAGGTGCTGGACCACTGGAAAAAAGGCAACGTCACTCCAGTGTTCAAAAAAGGCAAGAGGGAGGACTCGGGAAACTACAGGCCGGTCAGCCTCACCTCCATCCCTGGAAAGGTGATAGCCCATCCCAGAGACCATCTCTAGGTATGTCAAGGAAAAGAAGGTGCTCAGGAGTAGTCAGCATGATTCAGCAAGGGGAAGTTGTGTCTGATAAACCTGATAGGCTTCTACGATGAGGTGACCGGCTGGATGGATGATGGGAGAGCTGTGGATGTTGTCTACTTTGACTTCAGTAAGGCTTTCAACACAGTCTCCCATAATATCCTCATAGGAAAGCTCTGGAAGTGTGGACTGGATGAGTGGACATTGAGGTGAATTGAGGACTGGCTGGATGGCAGAGCCCAGAGTGTGGTGGCAAATGGGGCTGAGTCTGGTTGGAGACCTGTGGCCAGTGGTGTCCTGCAGGGGTCAGTCCTGGGCCTGGTGCTCTTTTACTTGTTCATCAACAACTTGAGTGAGGGCACTGAGTGCACTCTCAGCAAATTTGCAGATGACACCAAACTGAGAGGAGCGGCTGACACTCCCGAGGGCTGCGCTGCCATTCAGAGAGACCTAGACAGGATGGAGAGTTGGGCAGAGGGGAACCCTATGAGGTTCAACAAGGACAAGTGCAGGGTCCTGCACCTGGGGAGGAATAACTCCAGGCACCAGGACAGATTAGAGGTTGACCTGCTGGAAAACAGTTCCGCAGGGAGGGATTTGGAAATTCTGGTTGACAGCAGGTTAACCAGGAGGCAGCAATGTGCCCTCGTGGACAAGAAGGCCAATGGTATCCTGGCTGCAAGAGGAGAAGCGTTGCCAGCAGGTCAAGGGAGGGGATTCTGCCCCTCTGCTCAGCTCTGGTGAGGCCGCACCTGGAGTATTGGGTGCAGTTCTGGGCTCCCCAGGACAAGAGGGACGTGGAGCTTCTAAAGAGGGTCCAGTGTAGAGTGACAAAGATGATTAAGGACCTGGAGCATTTGTCGTATGAGGAAAGACTAAGTGAGCTGGGTCTGTTTAGCCTGGAGGAAAGAATACTGAGAGGAGATTTGATCAACATGTTCAAGTACTTGAGGGGTGATTGTAGGAAGGATGGGGCCAGGCTCTTCTCCGTAGTGGCTGATGACAGGATGAGGGGTAATGGGTGCAAGTTGAACCACAGGAAGTTCCACCTCCATATGAGGAAGAACTCATGGTTCTTCATGGGCGACAGAGCCCTGGCACAGGCTGCCCAGAGAGGTTGTGGAGTCTCCTTCTCTGGAGATCTCTCAAATCCACCTGGATGCCACCTTGTGCCACAAGCTCTAGGTGTCCCTGCTGGAGCAGGGAGGTTGGACTAGGTGGTCTTCAGAGGACCCTTCCAAACTTAAGCATCCTGTGATTCTGTGATTCTGTGTAATATCAGCTTTTGTTTAAACAGGCAATTATGGGGAAAGCGGAATGGAAGCCTTCAAAGAGTTGGCTGCCCAAGAAGGTCTCTGCATTGCTCACTCCGACAAGATCTACAGCAACGCTGGGGAAAAGAGCTTTGACCGCCTGCTTCGGAAGCTGCGGGAGAGGCTCCCCAAGGCGAGAGTGGTGGTCTGCTTCTGCGAGGGGATGACGGTGAGAGGGATCCTCATTGCCATGAGGCGCCTGGGAGTGCTCGGCGAATTCCTGCTAATTGGAAGGTAAGGCTTCTGCGCTGGTTTTATTGCACACCCTCTTCCTTGCAGGAGAGGCACAGGCTGAAGGCAGCGCTTTTGTTTCAGAATGGCACAGTTGGGCCACTTGCTATTTAGATATTTACCAGACTAATGAAAAGGGGTGGCAGGATGGCAGAGCTGATTGGAGGAGGCAGATAGAAAGATGTATGACATCCTTATCAGTGTTGCTTAACATAATTGGCATTTACTTCAGCAGAAGTTATTGCCTGTGTTTTTAATATATGACCTTTACTTTTGTGCTTCCACATACTCTCAAGGATTATTTCATACGCAGTTTTTCTGTGAAATACAAGAAAATTTAAAGTGTTTTAATAATGCTAGGGACACTGAATGCATCTCAATAGTTTTAACCCCAAAATTATTAAGTGGTTTTGATTACTTGAACTTTTTCTGCAGTTCTATGATTACAGTCTGGCATTTTCAGCTACATACTTTATTCTGACCTTTAATATTGAGCATTAGGGCACTGATATTATGCAGACTTGCTTGTTTATGAAATATCAGGCTTGCTGCTGGCTAAGTCTGTACGTATGTGCATTTTGATATTTCCAGAATAACTTCGAGTGCCGAGATGTATATAGGACAGGCACAGACCATTTTAGCAAAGTGAGAATAGTTCCTTATTTCTTCTACAATTCACTGGTCCTTTGTAGATACTGAAATATGGTCATTCTAGTTCTATCACTCTGGTCTATCTGTATTTCCATTGTTTGTGATAGTTTTTATTTTAAGGCTTTTTTGACTTTAACTTTGACTTTTGCAGTATCTTTGCCTGGCTTTCTGTTTGGATCAAGTCTGTTCAAATGATGAGAACTGACATTTTCTGTCTTGTCTGTTAGATTGATCGTGTCCTTTTTAACCCTTCTATTTACTCTTTGTTTCTTTCATATCTCTTGTTTGAACACCATTTCTCCAAGACCTTTAACAGTTGTCTCCTTACCTCCTTAGCTTCTGTTGTCTTTTTATTTTTCTTATTGCCCTTCTGATCTGACAGCCACCTTCTTGCCCCATTCTCTCCATAAGGTCTCACTGTCTGCCTCTATCTTGACTGGGATGCTCTCTGTGGGCTTTGAACTGTAAAACTGGTCTCTATTCAATCACAGCAATCACTCACAATATTATGATTTCTGTAAGAAAGTCAGATAACTAATCTGGGACTTATTTTGTTTCATCATTTTCTTGTTGTTGTTGTAATTCCTGTGATTTATTTGCAGCAAAGCATTTACCCCCAGAAGTCTGTGTAGATAAGATATAACAGATTTGGAAAACCATCATCATTAAAATAAAATAAATAAATTGGTTATGAAAATGGTACTGTGTTTTAGAACTGTGAATATACTTTTCATCTGCATCATTCAAAACGCACTACTTGAGTAATGGAAAGTTTCTGGACTGACATGTTTTAAGTGTGTTATTTTTTAATGAGCAGAGGAACCTAATTGTAATAGAATTAGCCTGCGTCATGTTATCCTTCCTCACTTGGTAAATGTCTAACAACTTTAGGCAATGCTATGCTTTCTTCATGTTTCACTGTAGCACTTACTAATGTCTTATTCTTCAGACTGATTTAGGTGCTCTCTCTTGAAACTGACCATATAGAGGTAGAAGGAAACAGGTGCCTACATTAAACCTCCAGACTAAACCAAGGTTGGGCCTTTTGCTTGTCTCCCTCCTTTATGGATAGATGGAATGTTTTAGCTTCATACTTTGACTAAAAGCTTTAGCCAGGCAGTATACTACTATAATCAATTCAAGTATTTGACTTGGAAACTCCCCAGTAACATTGCCCTGAATTTTTTAATCAGGTCTTCTCACCTATATAATAGCTGGAAAAATATTTGAAAATCATAGAGTATTTTTTTTTTTGCATAGGCTTTCGTGTAATATTCTTGTTTTATTTCATGTAAGTTTTGTGTGAAAGAGACTGCTTTTTAGAGCTCAGTGGGCTGATCCTCTTGTAAAAAAATCTGTCTATTACTGTGCATAGTCTGGATTGTGCCCCACAGCTGGTTGAAATAAAAAATATTATAGGGCTTGCACATGTTCTGTAAGTACTTACAGATCTAAAAGAAAAGACATTTTCTTTGAACTGTCCTAATTACATGACTTTAAAAAAATGTCAGATCTAGCAAACTTATTCACGGGTACTTTGCAGTCAAACTGCAGTGCTATGAATTTGGTCATCCAAATATAAGTGGGATCTAAGGCACGGATCAGCATTACTCTGATATACTATTGAGTTGTTTCTATTCAAATACTCAGCTAAGCAAAAAAAGTCTTTTAAGATCATTCTTTTACTAGAGGGAAATGGGAGTGAATGTGAAATCAAGATTTATTTATTTATTTGTTTGGTTTTTTTTTTGCAATAGTGAGCTAAACAAAGCCTTTAATTTACCCACAAGTGTATTATCAGCCACAGTGTATGAACCCCACACTCTGCTCTGACTCTCTATATAGAGGAAGCCTCTATAAAGAGACACCTGGATAACCAGCTCTCTTCTTGTTATATTGTCAGCATTGCTGTTGATCAAAGCAGACAGGCAGAGCTTATCTTAATCAAATTCGAGATATTAGAAAGAGAGCTGGGAGCTAAATTTGACTTTGGTGTAATTTGGGAGTGATACATTGGGAATTACGCTGAGCCAGGGCTCAGTCATCAAATACTGGGGTGATTTTTTCAGGATAGGCTGACTCTTGTAAGGCATGGAGTTAGGATCTATTTAGGCCATTTCTAAGCCAGTGTTCCCAAACTCAGGCTGGGGATCTGACCAGAAATTCAGCTAACTTTACTACTGCAAGTATCTGTCCTGCTAATGAGGAAGAGAACAAAAGGAATTTCTATTTCTGAATCTAGAAGGAAGGTAGGATATCGCAGGATTAGAGGAGAAGTTACAGTCTTATCTAAGAGAGAATGGGAGATGATTCTCATTCTGCTGCAATGTCAGAATGTAGCAGAGAGTCCAGTAATAAAATTTATTAAACTGTGAAAGTAAGGACTATAAGAGTAAGGCCTAAAGGAGAAAGAAAAAAAATCATGGCTTTGCTTTAAAAAAAAAGAAGGTGATTGAAATAATATTGCATCAAGCAGAGCTGGTAAAAATTACACCAAGGAAGAAAACTGTAGCCTTCAAGCAATTCAAGTGATAGCTCTTTTAACACAAAGTAATTATGATATGAAATGATTATGTAGAAAGATACTTGACATGATAAGTCTGTGTCTGAGCAGGCCTCCAGTTTTATATTACTTGATAAACATAAAATAGTTTTTGCAAAACCTTTCAATGTAGGTGACTCTCCTGTATGTACTCTGGAATGGTGCATCGAAACAAAATCATGTTAATCACTTTCCAGTATCTGAACAGATAATGCAAAGCAAGAGAAAGACATGGAAATAGAATTTTAACTACTGATCTGAGACCAGTGGAGGAGAGACATGCTAGATAAATAGTTGGAAATGAAAATCCTGCTTAGTAATTCAAAGCTCTCTAAAACTTCTATATGTAATAGTTTGTGTAAACGTATCAGGAATCTGAAAAGGAAAGGGAGATGCTAGTACATAGGTTGTTTTTTAATATAATACTTTGTTATGAAATATGTACTACTTCACTTCTGTAAGCTTTACAGTGTGTTAGAATTGCTCTCTTGGCTATTGTAGAACTATGAATTTTAAGTGTTGGTAGGGTGACTTCTGAAAATATGAGCACTTGGCAATGGCAGTACATTTTCTGTGAACCTAGTGGATGTCACCGGACAAATCAGTTCTCCTTCTGTGTCTAATAAAACCCTTTGCATAGGATGGGATAAACTTATGTAAAAACATAGGTAATGCAGAGTGTGACAAAAATTTCCATAACTGCCTTCCCTTCACCAGTCAGAATTGACAACTACTTTTTGCCATTTAGTTCACACTTTTTAAAATATTGACATGTTAAGTGGGAAAAAAAAACAAGTTTTGTTGTCATATGTGATACTGGAGACCAAATAAAATCTAGTTAGGACACAAAGTGGAGATCCTAATGACTGTCTTTGCAAGTTGACTGCTACATTACATTGCAGGAAATGGAGACAGTTTACAGTTTTCAGTTTTTGGGGGGTGTGAACACATATTTGGGAAGATATCATTTAGCAGACACTGCTAATTGATATGCTGGAACCAATTCAGTTTTGTTTTGATGCAAGACATAGCACTAGAGTAAAACTGGCCAGATCTGAGATAGCTTACATAATAATGTCATATAATTCAACTTGTATCAGTGATCATAAAGTCCTGTTGACCGAGCAACATGCCCTTGTAATAACTTAGAAATTTCTTAAGTTGCCTTCACTTATTTGTTCCCAGCAAGTCTAAGTTGTAATGGGCAACAGCTCCTTCTGACAGACTCCTTGGGGTCTTAATTCTGTCAGCACTTTTATTTATCATCTTCTTGTCACCCTTGGGAAATGTAATGAGATGACATGGATTGTGCTGCCCACAGGATGATGACAAGTAGTTCTATCCCTTTCAGTCAGTTCTGATTTTGTTTTTTGCAATGGTGAGTAGGTGCACAAAGGCATCTGGAGCTCTGAAGAACAGCTGACTCTAATCTGCTAGTAGAGTCCAAGATAATATAAATCCTTTCAGGGTGTTGATAAAAATCCCAGTTTCTGATGGTTGTTGGACCTTGACTTCTGTCACTAAAGTACAGTGTTGACATACTGAGAAATCAGGTCATGATCACCAAAACAGTGCAAGTAGTATCAAAAATACCATGTTCCATAACTGTCTAAAATGAGTGCCTGCTTCTTTCTCAGTGTCTTTAGTGCCAGTGGCTCACATGTTCCTTATAAAGTGTCTGAGAATATTCTACTCCTAATTTGACAGTTTGGTCACAAGGATAATGTCAGCTGAGAGTATTACCCCTCTAAGTTAGACTGGCTGAACAGAATACATTGCACTCTGTCCACAGTGCACAGTGTTTTCATCTACCACAGGTTCTCCTCAAGCCCATGAAAATTTGATGGGAAACGTCCACCTTCTCCCACAGGAATTTAAGTAATTTGAAGTCCAATTCCAGCTTCAAAAAAATGTAACTAATTCTTCTTATGTGTGTAAGAGTAGCAAAGAAATCAGTAACAGCTAGCAGTACATTGGCAGTGAAAAAATCACGTTGTGCTAGCCTAACGTATGTAGAATAGGTATCAGGCCTAGTAAATCTGGCAGAAATAGGAGCCTTCATATTCTGTTGCTCATGCTAGTGTTTTTCATCAACTTGCTATGAGTGGAAGTGTAGTGTTAGGAAAACTGCTAGTAATCCAGTACTGACAAATGTGTATGATGGAAATAAGACTACTAGAACACTATTTGACTTTCTTGTTTGCTTGTTTTTGTGGGATAGGGAGTAGAGACACTTGAGTAATAAAATTAAGTGCTTCAAAAGCCTGAAATAAAGATAGCTAAGTGGAATGCTGGCAAATAGGAAGTTATTCATTTAAGCAACAAGAGATTTAATCACCATGCTGTTTATGGTAGGAAGAGGACAGATCTGCTTGTCTTGCCCCACTCTTCGCCTACCCTCAAGGCCCAAATACTCAGAGTGACCGGTATTGGTTTTGTCATTAATGTTGGGGCTCCAAGTCAGTGGAAGATTCTGTGTTTAATTATCTCTTCTTAATTATCTCTTTCTTAAAGACACTGATCCTCAAATACTTTTATAGTCAGTCATATACAAAAGTTGGGTACAAAGTTGGGAATTATGCAAAGTATTGGCAATGAAGATAGTCCCAGCTAGCAACATCAGTTCGTTTCCTGAACGTTACTAAGTCTAGTAATAGGATCCACTGACAATTTTACATTTTAAAGTCTGGAACCATGGCACATGTCATTCAGCATGAATTTATAGTATTCATTATGTTATGGTTCAATCTGTAGTCTTAATTCAGCATTTGCTAATTGTCACGGCAGTGTGGATGAAAATGTTATATGACACAGGAAGGCTATGAACAAGTGTGTTTTGTTTAAGCTCTAACTCAAAGCAACATCAATCTATGTTAAAATGAGATTATATTTCAGGTGTAAAATGCAACTGTTATAGTAGAAATGCACTTGATTTGCAGCAATTTAGAATTTCTCTGTGGTTTACATTTAAAGCTCCTCAATAGCCCTTCCATGACTTTTGCTTGGTGATAGTGATGATGAATTAGGTACAAGACTATGGATTATTTAGCTGAGATTTTTAGAGAGCACTTTTATGCTGATGTTAACAACGGGAATGATGTCCACTTATTCAGACACAAGGGCCAAGAAAACAACATCTAATTGCTGTCTAGACTCCTGTATCAATTATAATCGATTCTTTTTTTTTTTTTTCCCTTTCATTCCAGGGGACCACAGCATTCTTTATACACACTCTGAGCTGTCTTTCTCATCACTTTCATTGTCTGAAATACAAGAAATGAACCCAATCTTTTTGGTGGTAAAATGTGATTTAAATATTACAAAATATAAAGCGCCATATATTTCTTCAGGCTTAATATGATGCAAATTAATCCTCTATTTTTCCATTAAAAAGTGAAATTAAAGATAATCATTTACTGAAATAATTTAGTCATTTTAATATGAATATTCAATACAATTTTCATGTTTCCTATACTTTCTTCTTGGCCTAAAAATAGTTTTCTCCACTTAGTATGGAGTTATGTAAAATCACTGATAACTGTTATAGTCATTGTATCTCTAGAAAAAAAAGTGTCTTTAGGTATAAGCAAGCAACAGAAGATGATCAGGAATAGCCTAAGCTAGGTTCATACAAACATCTCATGTTTTGGTAGGGACAAGAGCAATCTAGGAAAAGATATTTTAGGTTGCAATTTAAAAACTTTTGTCCTGAATCCTGGAAGGCAGTGACTGGAAAGCTTTAGAGCTCCTGTGAAAAATCAGCTGACTGTATTTTTTAGTGCATCAGTCAACTAAAGAGAACTAAAAAAGACTCTTGTCTGTTTAAAGAGAAACCTAAGGTCATAGACAGGTGGTCAAACATGGGGTATATAACTCTAGTGAAATTCCAAAATTACTTCCAGGACTGCTTGTTAAAGACTTTGGCTTTCTGACCAGGGAAAGGAAGACTAAGAGCAGGGTATGATTTGTAGGGATACACCACATCTCTTCTCACATTATCAATTTTTGCTCACCTTTCCTTTTATAAATGTCTTCAGCCTAATGGTTTTGCTGGATAACCCTTGCTACTTTTTTTTAAGAATGGAAAATGTGCCCAACATCCATCACTCATAGGAGCTAAATTTATTTGAAGGGAAGCTAGCTCTGAAGTATCTTGAAGTATTTTGATGTTACTCATTACTCTTCAGCACCGCCAGTTTTGCTGGAAGACTGAAAGATTCCAGTTTTCGTGAGCGGGCTGACTCTTGCCCACATTTCACTTCAGTTATTAGTGTATGTTTAGTTTGCTTATTTGTACCTCAGAGAGAGAGAAATAAAAATTAAAAAAAAAAAAAAAAAAGAACGAATTTTGTTTCAAAGACTTCTGTCTAATAACTGACCTGACTCTTATTTTAACTAGCTTTAAACCATATGTATTATTCACTATGAACTATTTCTGTGTTAGCTTTGGTACCCTACAATTATTTTCCACACTGGTCATTTGGTTGTATGGATTAATTCTGTGAGGATTATGTTTAAGTTTTCATCCTGGCTGTCTTCTCCTCAAAATCTGGAGGGTTGCAATACAAGTCAGATTTAGAAAGAAAAATGTACTATTGTTGTTTAGCTCAGTAGAAATTGAATGTGTTATTTTTCTGCTTTACAAAATAAAACAGAAGTCTTTGGTTTCATTCTAAAGAGGGCTTCACTAAGAAGCGGCTAAATAATCATTTCGTGCAAATTAAGGTGATGATTAGGAAAACTGCACAGTAGGTCAGATTTAAGCCCTTTTGTATGCAGGAATGACAGCCTGAATGAGACTCTAGTTATGATTTCTGCTGATTTCTCAAAGCAGGTTGAATCACTGCACTGTAAAGATTTATATAATGGAGAAACTTTTACATTTTATCTAGTCTTCCTTTAATGCGTTTTTGAAAATACACTTTTTAAAAAAATTCTCCTTTCTGTTTTATATTCATTGTATAATTCCTTGCATGCTGCATCCTGTTCATTGTACCTTCATCAATCCATTCTTGTTCTATTTGCATGAGCCCCAAGACCTCCCTGCCAATTATGATACTAGACTCTTCAGCACCTGCCACTGCTGCAGAGTTTTCATTCTTTGTAGTAAAAAGTCCTCATTGTTGGCATAACCTCCTTTCTGCGAAGTCAGGAGATGTTTTAGCATTTCTTCATTGTCAATGGAGATGACCAGAACATGCTCGTGAAAGTCCTAAATATATTACTGTGATCCTTGAAGAACAGACTGATTTAACAACTCGTCTGCCCCTCTACTTGTTCCTATCATGTCAGGCAGACTGGCTCTCTACACACTTCACAGAATCACAGAATGGCTGAGGTTGGAAGGGACCTCTAGAGATCACCTAGTTCATCCCCCTTGCTCAAGCAGGGACACCTAAACTTCTATGAAAGTCTCCCTCAGTGCTGTATTTAAGCAGACCTAACAATTTAGTAATGATGTTCTTGTTTGTGAATATAATTTATACTGTGACATTAGTCAAAAAAATCCCCTTTGTTTTTCCTCCCCCTTGTCACTGCCCACCAACAAATATAGTTACATAGTTTTGTAAAGCTAGCACCTTTATTTTATCCATCTGTTCTTGATGAGGACCTTGTATGGTTATTGCCATGAAAAAAAACTTTATGAAGCACTGATTATTATTAATTATTTTAACCAGTATTAGCTGTACAGCTTGAAATGCTGTCAGGGTAACTGACTTCAATCTGGTCTCACACATTATCATCCAAATTTTAAATTAAATTCTTAGGGTTGACAGTAATATAAAGAGAAAGATCAGGCAGGTGTTCTGATTTTGCAGGCTTGCAGTTGATCATTTTCTGAATTACAAATGGAGTAAATGTGAGGACTCACTAAGAGGGAATATAATGTAAGCAAATGAAATGGATGCTGAAGTCTACTGAAAATACTGCGACTGTTAAGACCATTGCCAAGATTGATTTACTGTGGAACACCTAGAGCACAAAATTAGATGCGTTAATCTGCATGCATTATAAATGAATTCATCTCAGCAGTGTGGTAACAATGTATATTAAATGAACCCAGAAAAGGGACAGAGAGTTTAAATTCTTCACAAGAAACTTGCCAGCCTTTCTCCAGTTAGACTCAGAATGAAAACAGATGATAAAGCATGGTAAAGTCTCTTGTTTGTCCACATATTTTTTTTCCTGGATGCCATTATACTTTTTAAAAAACTTCGTAGATGGGGAGCATACACTCAAGTAATTGTGCAACCTGCTACTCCAGCAAAAGTGAATTGCAGTCTTAGCAGAGAGATGCAGGAAGAATTTAAGAAGCATGAAAGCTAAAAGGCTAAGAAAGAAGAGATGGTGACAAAATGTGTGAAGAAATGACAGAATATAGGGAAGATGGCATAGAATATGGAAGCAGGAGTGAATGAGTTAAAAAACATAGGAAGTGCATAAAAAGATAGAGATATTTTGGAGTCGGGCAATGATCATTATTCTGTGATCCAGAGTGAGGCAGAGAAAAGGCAGCTTGGATACATGAATCGGGTGAAGCCGAGCACAGCCTCTATAAATTGCCCAGATGCAATGGAAGCAGTCAGACTCCAAGCTGGAGAAAGCAGTGGACTATTAGCCCATCAGGATTCAATACAGGAGCGCTACCATTGTTCCTAAAGCTCCTCAGTAAAGCACTGAGGGCTGAATTTTGGTTTCATTGTTTTGTGAGTCCTGAGGAACCATCTAGGCAACAATGCAGTTAAAGTGAGTGTGAACTGAAAACAGTGTTCCAACACCACATGCTTACCTATCAAAACAGGAAAATGACCATGTATTGAAGGGCTGTTTCTGTCTATGCTGAACACCCGAAGGAATATCCTTTCCTTCTGTATTCTCCCTACTCTCTTGAAAACAATATCTCTTTTCCCGAGAGTATTTGCTGACTAGCTGTTTTGTCTCAAGCCAGATGATTGACATTTCTTATAATGTTCATCCTCAGTAGGGGAATTGCAGATGTTATGCTTGTTTGTTAATGTCTGATTCTTGTTTAAAGCTTACTAAGCTATTTACTTTGAGAATAACTCAGTGGCGCCTGTGAGATCCACTCATTATTCTGAAGAGAAAAGTACGTCTTATGCATACTTTATGTTTGTTGGCTTTCAATTTGTTCAAGTCTTTCGGATGCAAAAGGGAACCAGGGTCTACCTGGATTCATTTGTCACTGTCCATCAGACATAACATCTTGTTTGTCCTGATGTCTCTCCCTAACTAATGGCAGTGTTTCAAGGCTTCTGCAGGCTACAGGGGCAATTTTTTAGGTCGGTGAGAGTGCTATGCCCAATGCCACATACACAGTGGGGCCTTGGCTCCTAGCTGTATTTGCTGGTCACTACTGGAACTCAAAGGAATGATATTTCCAAACTGACAAAAAATGATGCAGGGAGGGATACGCAAGCAATATGCCTCACCTCATTTGTTTTCTTCTCTCTTTTTTTTTCTTTTACTTTTTTTTTTTTTTTTGTGGGGGGGGGGGGGGGGGGGGGGGGTTGGGTT
>JAWLRI010000254.1:288505-301367 GCA_034781795.1 Crypturellus tataupa | reverse complement strand
CCCCCCCCCCCCCCCCCCCCCCCCCCCCCCCCCCCCCCCCCCCCCCCCCCCCCCCCCCCCCCCCCCCGATAGGATAGACTCTACCTGATGTTTTGACTTAGCCTGGGGCAGCAGCACCCTTCCCAAAGAGCATGTGAAGGAACATTGTTAGATATCTGGAGGAGGAGGTGTCCGTATTGCAAAGTTTGTTTGTGTGTTTTGTTTGCTTGCTTGTTTGTTTTGAACTTTTCCTCCCAAGACTGTGTCGGAACACTGAATAAAGTTTCAGTTTCTCTCAGAGAGCTCCCAAAACAGATACTGCGAAGTGACAGCGACCTACTTAAAGTCCTTCTTCCCCTGGCTTGTACCAGTGGGAGCTGCAGTCCCTTCATCTTTAAAAATGTTGTTTTCTTTATGCTGGATTCCTTAGATTAGGAAAAACTGCTTGTATGAGTCAGCTGTAATATCCAGGGCTCTGTGTGAACTGTGGCTTTGGGAGTGCAGTTCTTACTGCAGCCTTACAAACTGGGAGCTACTGTTTCTTCGCTTGTTATTTTAACAGATTCAAGTGTGCTTTTCCTGTTAGCCCCAAAACACTGTTATGTGTCCCTAGGCAATGAGAACTTCATGTGCTCACCTTATACCTGTCCAGATTCTCCAGGTCTCTGCTTCTGATAGCCTCATACATTATTAATGCCCAAATCTACAGCATATTGAAAAACAGAATAGTGGAGACATTGTAAAAATAAATTGAATTTAACATACAAATAAGACATCAGCTGTTGTGCTGACTGCATTATTCTATGTTGTTTGTAAGTTAATAAAAACCCTACGATTCATTCAAGTGAAACCAGCACAAATATTTAGTTGGAGAAGCTGAAGGAGCCCTGATGTGTAGCAGAAATCCCTCCTGTCCCCCACAGTAAGGTAGATACTGATTTACACACCCCTTGAAGAAGCCCAATTCAATTGACTGTTATGGAGTAAATGGGGAACTAAATGATAGGAGAGAACGTACAGAAGGAGAAACAGCTGTACAGTGCTCTGGATTACACGTATCTGCCTCCCTTGGGTGGACTATATTGGAGCCCAGTTTATGTGGTGGAGTAATAGGCAGGGGAAAACAAGCCCAGTACTTGGGTCTGTGAAAAGTATACGTCTTCAGCTGCAGGTTTTTGTTTTTTTTTTTTCTGTCAGTGTAGGAGGAATGATGCACTTCTTCTCCTTTCAAAAAGTTCAATGGCTGAATTAAACATTTTGGAGCGAATGTTTATAACAAACTGAAACACCTTTTAGCGAGTTTAATAGTTTGTTTTCTCTTCCCAGCAGGAAGAAAATATTGTTGTTTGCCAATCTGAAACATTTTTGGTAAAACTAGAACAATGTCTTGTCAATTTCAAAACAAATATGCTATTTCAAAATAGAAAGTCAAAATGTGTTTATTTTGAAAATATTGAAACTATTCTTTCTAGAAATGCCAAAATAAAATGTCACAATATTTAACCTCCATGCTTTCCAAATTGGTGAATAATTTTGATCTCTCCCCAAGGGTACTTTTCTGCAGATGTACTATTCTTTGGTTTCCTTATAGTTTTAATAATACTTCTGAAGCCACTGCTGAAAGTGTCTCCATATACCAAAAATCTCCCCAAATTTTCAATAGTCTATAAGACTTTCCTGTTCTTATAGATGACTTCTGTAATAAATTCCTTCAAATTGTTCCTTTCTGAGCTAAAGCAATACAATGTATTATATATACTCAAGTGCTTAGGAGTATGGGACTTTGAAAAGCTTTTCCTCAGCAGCACTGGATGCCATATAGTCACACCAAAACCATCATATTCTCTATGTATTGCATCCCCACAGGATATTGACTCAGATTTAAAGGTTACTCAAGACCAGCTTTGTCTTTATCCTTAGGGATGTCATCTTTGACCAGAATATCTACAAGATGCCTTAAGCATCTGGAGGTTGGTGATTTGAACCAAATGTCAAGAGGTTTTCTGTAACAGTGTAAAGCTGTTCTGTGCAAAGGATGGAACTTCTCTTTGAGCTTGACTGTAGAGTGTAATGTATGAGGCTTCTTCATTGGCTTCTCTCACCAATGCTCGGATAGAATATACATGTGAGGAGAACACAAGGTGAATGCCTCCAAAAGAACACCTTAGTAAACAGCTACGAATACGTATTAATGGAGAAGCTCTATGTTATATACATTCCTCTGTCAGAAGAGAGGAGGGACTCTATTGGAAGATGCTCTGGCCCGTGACCATCCTGTTAGAAGCTCTTTCCCCAGATACTTGCGTGAGGAGTACCTGACCTCCCTATGGAGGTCTGCATCGCCTCCAAAAGTGTGCTTTAGATGTCACTTTGCCTTGGGTCGCCTCACCCTCCCATGATATGTGGCTATTCCTTCTGTGGACATCCAACTACAGTCCTTTTGTTTTCTACAGGGGCTGTACGATTCAGAGAGGGCTGGCAATGTGATTATCCTGAGTAACTTTTTTTAAAAAAGACAGCAAAGAGTCAGGAGCCAGATTAGGGGTTCTGTAAACAGCCCCACACACCTTCCAAACTAAACTTCATGGGGGAGTTTCATTATTCTGAATCTTGTTGGACTTCCTTCTATTCCTTTCTCGATGCATATGTGTGTGCATGCACACATGTGCATATGTGCATATCCGTCCTCTGACTTGGTCATTTTCCCATTATGTTAAATGACTCCTTTGCCTTTCATAAAAAATTTCCTCAGCTAGCTGTATTTTACCTTGCATTGAATTGGCAGATAGTGGTGTCTGTCTGATACCTCTATTCCCTCACTAACTTCACTTTTCACAAAATCCAGGTTACTAAACTCGCACTGCCCTTCACCTTGATCCGCAGTTCAGGTCTGAGATGATTACAGCCACGGCAATACAGAACCCTGGGGAGACTGCTGATAGGCAAAGCTAGCGCTTCTGTTGGTGATGATCCTGCTGTGATACGTTGGCAGTGTTTAAATGAAGTCAGACACTGTCTGATATGAGGCAGGGTACAGGCAATGCTCTTCAGCGGAGCTCCCTGAACTATAAAACTAGTCATACAGAGTCTGCTGCCCTTTGAATTTCAAATCCTAGTTCCTTTAACTAAAAATGGATTCCATTTCTACTCATTCCTAAATGGCATGTATAGCATTTAAATGATCTTCAGGGTGGTTGTTAAAATTAAATATTACAAGATATAAGCGAGAACAAAAGATTATAGTATAAGATGAAGCATAGGATAACATATTTAGTAGATTAGCAAAGAATGAGTAAAAAATTATAGCTAGTATACCTTGGATTTCATCATACTGATTAAAGATGACTGGAAAACATAAAAGGGAAGAAGATTCAGAAACAAGAACTGAACTGACAGTTTCCAATAGAAAATCCACATGATCACAGAGAAGTCAGTGGCTATTTTTGTTAGCCTTGAATGGAATTAGGTGACTTTGTGTTAAGCACAGATATATTTATTAACTTACACATTGGTAAATAAGTATTTATAATATGTGGTAGTCATGGAATAGAGTCATGGTTTTATATCAGTGATTAAAAGTCAAGAAAAAGCTCTGTCTGAAAACAGTATTCCTTAAGCTCTGAATTTATATTTATGTCTAGGTTTCTGGTTCTTGTTATGTTTTGGATTATGTCAGGTTAATCATTCTTATTTGAGGTGAATGAGGAAATATTTCTTTGTAATAAGTTTGCCACTTACTTTTGATTTGCAGGACAGAATGGTCTAAACATTTTTTCTCTTGTATTGTCCATATGTGCTGCCATTTGCTAGCTGCTTGTCTTAATTCTCACTGTACTTTTTTCAGTCATTGCATACTATATTTAAGATTTTATTTATTGATTGATTAATTTTTACCTCATGCTGTAAGAAATACATTTCTTTGTGGATAAGACCCCGGAACTCTAAGAGATCCCAGACTGATGACCAAAAAACTGATGACATTATGAGAAGGGCATGTTTTTTCACCAAGATATGTATTAGCAAGCAGGTAAGTTGGTGTCAGTAGCACATCCCATCAAATTTATAGAAGCAAGAAAGTAACCATGTAGCAGATTCTTATCTCTCATATCTCAAACTATATGCTTTTTATGTTTTATATATTTTTATGTTCCTTCAAAAAACAAGTTTTATGATGGAATAGATACAATTCTCTATATCTTCATCAGATGTACAAGATCGTTACTGATACCAACAGAAAAAAAAATTCTGATGTGAAATACTTTTACCCTGGACGATTTTAAACTTAACTGTGAGGGTTTTTTTAATTATTATTTTCTAGGAAATAAGAAATAATCACTGGAAGGTAAACTGTACCTGATACTTGCCCCTAAAAGAAGTAGAAACTGAAGCTATGATGAAACTACTACCTAGTGAGTTTCCTGCTGGGTGCTGTGGGGTTGAGGAGCTCTGGTGCCCAGTTGGTGATGAGAAGTTGGACTGGTTCTGGACTCTGGCTAGGGATGGTAGCATTGGAAGTACACTGTCCTTGCAAAAGCTCAGGAGAGGATTTTGCAAAGTTTGGCAAATCTCTCAGGCTCTGATATCTCTGGACTCTTTGCTTGTTTATTTGTTTGTGATTAAGATGTTAAGAAACATCAGTTGTTCTGAGGCACTTGTGTTCAAAGGGATGGTGCTCCTCAAGGTTGTGAGCCTGCAGGTACAGAACTTGTCACTGATGTGGAATACTAAACTTTCCCGCAGTTCACTTTTTTTTTTTTTTTTTTTTTAATTTGAAAGATGTTAGGTATTTTATACTGGCTTTTAAAATTTAGTATTTGAAGTTTCTCAAAGGGTTTGAATGTTAGAAATAACCTTGGGATGATTCTACAGAGACAGTGAGACCTAGATTCATGATTTAGGTTTTATCTACATCAGAGTTAAGGACTGTTTTCATATTTGTGGTAAGTATAAAAGTAATTTGGCTTCATGCTGACAATAGCCTAACTATAGGATGAATACACATTGCAAATTATTAAACAGAATAGTGTCCTAACTTTTCAGTTTAAAATGACTAATTTTCTGAATCTATTATTTGTATTAGAAAACTTGATGACGTACTCCTCATTGACACCAACACATGGACTGTGCACACTTGATGCAATTAATATAGCTAGATGAAAGGAATACATATTTGATACAAAGGCAGATGTGAGTCAGTGTTTTTTTCTGCGATAAAAGGATGTAATTAAGTAATCTTCTGCTCCGACCTATAGCAGAATCTGAACTTTGGCTGCAACAAACATGTAAATAGCAGTCCTGTGCTTTGAGACACAAAGGATGGCATTTGCAACAAAGGCAGCATATCATCAGTGTCATCATCTCGCCAGAGTTAGCAGCAGTTGTTTCCGGTTGCTCCCCCAGCATTACAATTTCACCAGTCAAAATCTGGAACACATCATTTCGTGTTTTACTTCCTTTTTTTTTGTATTCTTTGGAGTAGAAGAACTTCCATAGCCTCTGATAGGAGCTTATTTAAGACTTGCACAAAATCTTTTAATGATATTTTTAAATACCAGTGGCTCGTGTTTGACTGGCCAGCACAGAACTTGTGCAGGTTGCTCATCCCCAAGCAGAGGTCTGCTCTTCCCAGCACCAGTTTTCTTTACAGGGGACCCTGCATAGTCCCTTTTTGCTATACCGCTAGAGCCAGAAGATAGGTTTGAGTGGCAGATATTGCTGTGGAAGGAATATTTCAAAATAATTCTGTTCTTCTACTTTCTGAGAAGGAAAGCCATCACTTCTTCCTTCCTAGTGCATCTGTGTCACTCTGGTTAGGACTTCAGCTCAGCATCCATAAGTAGGGCTATTTTTTTTCTTTTTTTTTTCTAAAGAGTTTATTTCTCGATGTGTTTAGCTCTTTTGTAAGTCTTCTGTAAAGGTCACAGTGGGAGCTGCTATGCTCTGAGCAAGAAGCTTAATAGCTATCAAAAAAGCCTAGAAGTAACCTGTAGAGTTGGAAAGCTAGCAGTGGGAGGCTATCCTGAAAGAAACAGCAGATGATCACAGCTACTGTTTCTGCATTTTTCAGGACTCCTGATTTGCTGATTTCCATTTCTTCCTTCTTCCTTCTTCGTTTGCCTCCCACCATGTAGCTCCTTCTCTATTGCAAGCAGAAAAACCTTGCTAAGCGCTTTCTTGATCATCAGCTGACACTCTCCATAGTTGTATCAAACAAAAAAACTCCGTTCTTTGATACATTATTACTGAGATATTTGATTAAGTGTGATGAAGTTAAACTGAAAATAGTCAAGCATCACTTCCCCATTGTGAATGTGTTAATTTATAAGGTGAATTAACACCTATTTTCATTTTTTTTCTCCTATGTGCCAGCAAGAGTATCAGAGGGAAAAACAGAGCATGCACTAATTAGCATGTTCTAATAATGGCGTGAGGCTGTCAGAGTCTCAGGCACAGAGGATTAGATAACTATCAGTTCCTTCCACAATTGTGATTATTCCACATCACTTGTTCCCCAACTTTTCTGTCTCATCAGACCATCGTGTAGGAGCAGAACTGCGTGCAAGGCCTGCTGTGTGCCAGCTAGGCGCATCCCGTACATGTTCAGGTGATGAAAGAGGCATCGTGGTGCTCCTGATGAGCACAGAAGCTAAGTTGCCATCACAGAAAGTTACTTAGTGTCTGTGGACTTAATGCAGTATATGGACAAGGTAAGGACTACTCACCATACTTTGCAGTCCACAGTTTAGGAACAACTGCTGGGTATGAGCAGGTCTCTCTAAAGGTATTTTTTTCTTCATAAAGTGGAGTGTTAATGCCTTACTGTCTGGTAGATTTTTCTGTTATTCTAGCTAAAATTGAGTGTTGAGACAAACTGTGGGAATCCTGAATTTTGTTTTTGTTGCTTTACCAGTGAACACTTTCTGAAAAACTGCTTGACATTTCTAGCACATCTGACTTTCAGAATATGTTTGAATTTAAAAATTGACATGAAAATACATGGGGTAAGTGTTACTGAGGAAATAGAAACTAGTACTAGATTTCATCCTTATCCTCATTACCACAAACACCTGTTTCTTATTTTCCCAGAACATTCTGAAACAATCATGTTCTATGACTTTAGCTGTATCAGACTATAGGGTACATTACTGGCCTATTTTTCCTAATAGGTTTTAGAATTGTATTGCTACATCTTCTTAATGATTTTTTTAGAGCAGAGTGGGCCTGCATGCTGTTTTAAGTTTAGAGTAAGGGAGATGGTCATTTTTAGCTAAAGCTTGGTAAGAAGAATTTGCAGTGTTTTTCATTATTATTTCCACTCTGTGACCCTGAACAAATCACTTTTGTAAATTCCTTGTCTTTCTGGAGGCTGTGAAATGGGAATAGTAATGCTTTCTTGTCTTTCTCTTTCTGCAAGAATGTTGTGAGAATTAATGCATTAACATTTTACTGTTGTTTTGTAGATTAAAGGTTGTCTATATATTGAGGTGTACCTATGAATACTGATTGCTTGTGTGTATTTCTCTCAGCGATACTGAAGTAAAAACATGCTGAAAGTCAAATGATAGTTCAGTTATATAAGGAAGGTCACGTGTGATAAATGTGTGCTAACTAATCTGAGTATATTCATTAGTTTTGAATACAGTTTGGGGAAAGTGAAGTTAATATTCATAAGGCATACTGGAGGGACAACAGGAGAAAGCTCTGTCCTTTTTATGGACAAAACAGATGTAGTATAAGACTTAACAATATTATGCTCCACATAACAAAACAACCATCTTTGTCCTACATCATGATATCAAATGATATCAACTGCATTTATGGTTCAATTCTACTATCTCACCTGGCTCAGAAACTATATTCAGATCAATAAATCTCCAATACTAGGTAATCAGTGGCATGGTAATCTACTCAATATATTTGTAGTCCAGCAGTTAGGCTTAAACACTGTCTTCACATCTCATTACCAATACCATGAACTATGCGCTTCTAGCAGATGCTGATTTTTAGAAAAAAATGTTTGGAAGTGCTCAGATTACTTTGTCTTCTTCATCAGTGTTTGAAGTTTTTTCAGACTTTATATGCTGTTAATCAAAAAATCACCTTTCATCAAAGGAGAGAGAGAGAGAAAAGAGAGAGTACAAAGTATAAATGTATAACTTGATTTGAACAAGAAATATTCCATCAGTCAGTAATAGGAAATATTCAGTGTAAAATAGTTGTGTAAAAGGTTGTAATTTCAGATAATGGTGAGAGAGACAGAAATAGCTACGTAGCCATTTGGGATCCATTTGACGTTAAAAAAAAAAGCAGCTTTGCATCCTGGAGAAGCTTAAGAATCTAGGACGTGTTTCATTAACTGTGTTGATAGCATTTATAAGATTGCTGATATTCTTATTTCACGTCTCTGCTGGAACACTTAAGCATAATGTATAGTTCCCTTTCACAAGAAAAGGAGATCAGAAAAACTTCTGAGTGTATTTTTGATAGTATAGAGTGTAAAATGCATATTTTTATACTCTACTTTGTATATACAAATAGTCCACGGCAAGATTGCAATCCTAGGCTTCATGCAAGCCTAGGAGGTAGGTTGTATTTGTGGACAGATAGCTACTGCTGAATATACATGTAACGAGAGCAAGCTTTTGGTTATAAAAATGAATGAAAAAGGGAATTAACTCATCTGAGTTCTTTGAGTTAACAAAAGACAATATGTGACCAGATCATTTGCCTGTCTGCTAGGCAGACGATAATAAAACTGGCCAGGAGATTCAATGCTTATATGGATTTGTTAGAGGAGCAAAGCTCTTCAGGTTTTCGGCTTCTAACAGTCTTACTACAGTCAGTATCTGCACATGGAAAGTCCCAAACCAATGCTGTCTTTGAAGAAAAGAGTACAGTGCAATCTGAAGCTACATCTGCCCTCCTGGCTCTCCTAGCAGCACATCTGCATTGGGTCTGTGGCTGGAAGTTGCCACACAACACGGTCCCCTTTTTCAGCTGTAGGAGTCAAGGCCTTGGAGAACCAGGAGAAACCATGAAAGGCTTCCGGTAGGGGAATCAGAGGTACCTCTGCTGAGCAGGAGGCCAGAGAAAAGATGGGTTTAATGGAGAACGTGTAGTTACTTACTTGGGACTGAGGTAGCAATGCAGAATGCAAATATGTAGGGGTTCAGAGTTTTATTACTTGTGCTTGTGCAATAATTTGTTACCAAAAGAGAATGGTGCGAATGATTTAATGCTGTGTACCCATTAGGAAATAAGATTTTTTCACTGCGTGATGTGAAAAGTACAGTGAATTCTGGTGTAACGAGCATATATGAAAAGATAAACAATATTTTTCTTTAATACAACACAATTAGTGTTACAAATATTTTTCTGTTTTGTTTTGTTTTGGTTTTGGTTGGTTGGTTGTTCATTGAGTTTTCCAGGATTATATTCTCACTTTAAAACTGAATACTGACCTTGGTTGGAGTTATTTTTAACTCTCTCTTACAAAAAGTTGGCAAATTCTTTCTTTTCACTGTTAACACTTAAAAACTTCTATAAGGTCTGCTAAACCTAAAAGGAAGTAATTGGTGTACAAAGAGATTGACACAAAGTGAAGTCAAATATAGTAACAGCATTGGTCAAAGTGATGTGGCAGATGAATAGTTTGTTTCAAAGAATAAAATATGACCTTGGCCACAATAAATGAGATTTATTGTACTGCTCAGAAATAGTATCTGCCCACCGTGGCATAAGCAGGATGAATATGATTTAATAAAGTGGTTGATGACTCTCAGGAGGTTTTGTGTTGGAAAATCCTAGTAAGGATTCAGCTTAATTGCGGAGCGTAGTGTCAACTGATCACTAAAACAGAGTCCATCAGAAAGCTTCCTGGGGGCAGAGGGGAACCCTATGCTGAGAACATGCAGGTAACGAAATTAAACTTCTTTCAACAAATTAACTCTGAAAAGAATGAAATGTCTCGGTTTGTTTTTATGTTTTTTGTTTGTTTGTTTCTTCTTTTTTTTTCCGCCTCTGAAAATTTGCCTTCACATAATACTTTCTTTTGTCACCCAGCACAGAACCTATCTTTTGATAGTTTTCTTGGAGTTTTTCCATTATTGGAATAAGCTACAAAACAAATACATTAAATCAAGCAGTTAATGTGCGTTTTAGTAATGTAGCAGTGAAATAAGACATTCCCATTGAACAAATATGAGCTAGAGAAGAGGAATGGTGGTCTGCGATGAACAAGAGATTATCTTTCATAGCACTGCTACTGCTTCAGTAATAATATCTGGATTTGGGTGTGTTAAGAGCTGTATCAGGGATGCCTATTTGAAGGGTAGAAGTTAGTTTGGAGATCTCTCTTGGTAGGGCACATGGACATTGTAGAACATATTTAAGCATTACATATTTAAGCATCTACTCTGATGCTCTGTCCCTTGAGGAGTAATTCAGTTGCTAAATTTCAAAATTTATTCTTGAAGATACTCTCTTTCATTGAGAGGAAAACATGGTGACCCAGGTGGGATCAGCGTATGTACTGGACACAGATTTTCACACTATCCTTAAAAACTGCACAGATTACTATAGTTTCACTAAGTTGGGAAGCTGGCTTCTCTACTCAGGACTGGGAAACCATCATGTGTGCCTGGGTGACATCTTGTTCAAGCTTCTAGTTTCTGAAAGAGGATCATTCATTTAGGCTTCTGTCAATATGTCTTCTTGGTACAGCTATGAACAACAAAATGTTCCTCTTTCTTCATTATCAGATGATTATAAATGATACTCTGCTGAAATCCTTGGTATCTTTTATTTCAACATGTTCAGGGCATGCATGAACATGCCCTCATGCATGGAATAGCATATAGCTGAGACCGTCACAGAGACCATCCAGATGAACCTTGTGGTTCCTCAGCAGGGAAAGGTTTTGTATGTCACACTGTTTAAGGTGATCTGAACCATTTAATAGGCTGCTTTTTATAAGTGCCTTTTCTGTTTGATGTTCAAAATTGCTTCATCTTATTAGTTCTGGGCTTGTGTGCTGTATACTATTTTAATGTTAGATTCCACTGGAGTGAAATTTGAAAAGCTGTTCCATATACAGAAGAAAAGAGAATATATACAAGTTCTGTTCTCAAGTGTGTATGAGCAAATGCATGGGGCTGGTCAGAAAATAATTTCTCTTATTGCTTTTGGAGGTGGGGAGAGAGAATCATTTAAGATCCTGTGTTGGAGGAATTAAACTGGATCTGTGGGGCAGAAAAAAAATACATACCAAGGTACATCTGCCTTTAAAAATAACCAAATAATAGAAGGTTTAAAATGTTTTTGTGAGTGCGTGTGTGTGTGGTACTTTCCGTATCATCAGCTCTCCCTTTGAACTATGAAAATGTTTTTGTTGCCATACCAACAGTTTGTTTGAAAGTTCAAATATGCTAGACATGCTGTCTTGGTTGTGAAGGACTTTTCCTTTCGATACATTCGACTTCCTTTTCATGTTTCATATAATCACCTTCTGTGAAATCCTGTATTCTCCTTACAAAAGAGAACATCAAGATGTGAAAATAAACTCATTCTTTTAGCTAGTGCGAACAGAACAGGGATATGATGCAAGAAGTAGGAGCCTTCAGCAGTGTTCTTTTTGTTATTAATATTATTATACTTACCCTGCACCTAAAGATAAAGATTTTGCACAGTTTGGAATAAAATATTCTTATCTGAAAACCTACAGGCTTCCTTTCCATAGGGAGCTCTAGCTTCCATAAAGCTTTTCAGCAGTTATGCAGTCTGTAATAGAAAAGCTCCTTCTTTGCTTAGCAACCTGATTTATATACAAATCACAACTTCACTTTGTGGTTCCCATGGCTCTATGCAACCCTCATAAATGTTTTAATCACAAACCAAACTTGTGTCATAGGACATTAATGAAAACCTATAGTGATCAAGGTAAGAAGCCTCCTGCATGCAAACTTGCAGATCTTATCTTTTACACTGGAGAAAGAAACATTTTACATCATTCAGATGGTATCTTGCAATGAGATGAATTGTGCTGGATTTGTAGGGACTACCTAGGAATGTAAATAGACTATTAGAACAAAAAGTCTCCTTTGATATTTCTGAAACTAGGATTTAAAATCCTGTTCTAGCTGGGGTATCATCTGTTGGACTGTTCAGGGCCAAGAAGGATTAAGAAGAGAATGGATAGGTAAATATTAAACACAAATATAGCTTGTTATTCTGTAGTGATATGTAAAAACTGGCATATTTTCATGTATTTAGTAGGACACAACCCCTATTTCCTTGACATGACATGGACATATAACTTCAGTACACTTACTTCCATGAGATTATTCCCTCAACTTTGTCACTCGTGGGGTTCAGATGTACAGATTCCACTTTTACTATAGTAAAGAAAAGTCCAGATGAACTTCTGCTCTAGTAACTACCAGTTAAGCTGATCTCTAGTCTTTCAGGTGACATGTTTAGTTCAGTAAATCTGGTGCTGTTACTGCTTGTAACAGGCCTTGGGCTTTGTGTCAGGCTACCAACACAGAGTTTGTCTAAATTTGTCTTCATCTTCTATGAGGCCAAGCTTTTTGTAGATTTGTTTTAGCTTGTAATATCATTTCTCTAATGACAAGGTGACTGTCGCCTCTATTATTTTAGCTCCTGTTTAACTCTACATGACTATGAGGCTGGAATGCTTATCACTATCAATAACAATAACAATAACAAGGAGTTATTTTGTGTGGAAAGACCTGCTGTGAACCTAGAACATGCTATATCTCAGAGAAAGAAAGACATGGGATGACATGGTGGGGTCCCCCAGGGGTCAGTCCTTGGTCCAGTCCTGTTCAACTTGTTCATCAGTGACCTGGATGAAGGCACAGAG
>JAWLRI010000254.1:254289-288405 GCA_034781795.1 Crypturellus tataupa | reverse complement strand
GGGTTGGACTAGATGACCTCCAGAGGTCCCTTCCAACCTTAGGCATTCTATGATTCTATGATTCTATGATTCTATGACAGCAGAGGTCAACTTGAAAGCACAGGCATGGGATGACGCTGGAAGCTCTGGGACTATAAACAGCCCACCAGTGCTTAACCACTGGTGGGCAAAGCAGTGCAGCCTTGGCAGCTTGCTCTTTCAGGCATAGCAGAGCAAAGAGTGATACCATCAATACCGGAAGTTTCATCTCCATATGAGGGAGAACTACTTTCCTCAGAGCACTGTAACAGGCTGCCCAGAGAGGCTGTGGAGTCTCCTCTGGAGATCTTCCAAACCCTCTTGGATGCCACCGTATGCCACGTGCTCTAGGTATCCCTGCTTGAGCAGGGAGGTTGGACTAGATGGTCTCTAGAGATCTCTTCCAACCTCAAGCATCCTGTGATTCTGTGAATTTACACATATATGTGGACTTGCAGACCAACAAAGAAGCATCAATGTGTAGAGGGTGTTAACAAATGTGTGCAAAGGTCTCCAAACATATCTTAGAATGAGTTGAAGGAAACCATAAACATTACTTTCCTGGAAAAGTTTCTGGGATGCTTAAGACTTGCTGTAACTCCCTGTCCTCTGCCTGAAGTATCTGACCTTTTTAGGGCAAGAAGAATATCAAAGAAAGGCATATACAGTAGAAAGCTTGGGTGCATGATGCTTTATATATAATTTAAGATATGTAAAGAAAAAATTACAATAATATAAATAATAAAGGTACATTTTATAACACCATAAATGAATTCTTAGCTTTGTAAATACAGCGTATTCCTTTCATCTATAACAGGATTTTGAATGTAACTGGAAGGAGTTCAACAAACCTGTTTTGTAATTTAGAAAAACAACTGGCCACACACAGTCATGGTCGACAGGGTATAACCGATGGACAGTGTGATCACCTGAACCCCTGTATGTCTGCTTTTTTAAAAAGAAAAGTTATGTGCTGTAATTTGGGTCACAATTCAAGAATTCATTACCCTTGTGTAGATCTCAGAGCCAGGTGACTTGAGTAGAGCTCCCTATGGACACAGGTGCTCTCATGTACAATTCACCTCTGGTTTAGTTAAATAACCTCTATTATAAATAAAATACCTGCACAACCCCATTTAAATAATATATTTCAGCATTTAATAAAACAGGTGAACAAATCAGAAAGCAGAATATGATGGGCTTTGGAGGGTTTTAATTGAACTATAGAGAAGAAATATGTTTTGTAAAGGGATTTTTAATGGATATATTTTATTTTATTTTATTTTATTTTATTTTATTTTATTTTATTTTATTTTATTTTATTTTATTTTATTTTATTTTTGGCCATGTTCTGTGAAGCTACACTATGCTATTCCCTTTGGGAGATGACATTGCTTAAGTACCATATTAAATGCATGGTTACCCAGGAATGACATCATTGCAACTACATCTGTGTTAATATTATCTCTTTAAGTTCTTCTTTGTAGGTACTTAGAATTTTCAAAAATGTTTTGCATGGGATAAAACTTTTCATCTTTCATCAATGTACAAAACTGGTCATAGTGTTAATCATTTTTATTGTAAAAAAAAGTTTGAGAAAATGATATTGAGCTAACTCAATAGGTTTTCCTTGTATTAATACAAAAGACAGTAAATTACACACCTAGCTATTGTTCATTTAGATGAACATTTACCTTACTTAAGTAGTCATGATGTCTTCAATAGAAACATTAATATAAATGCTCATCAGCCCAAGAGTAACACATTACAGCCAATAGAATTTAATATAGGCTATCTTCCTTAATGCATTTTTTAAAATTCTTACATTATCCCTTCAAGCAAGGAAATAATTACCTGCTGTATTTTACAGAATGGCTTAAAGTCTGTTAGCTCTTAATAAGCTACTGAGGACTACGGTGCTAGCATGCAACATGTAGTGTAGAAAGTTTTCTCCATTTTAAAATCTTAATAAGTTGGTTTTAGTAACTTGTTAATTAAGCAAATATGATTGTGTTTGTTCGGTCTTAAACCTGAGCATTTAAGCCTGGTCATACAAAAGGAAATGCAACCCTTCCCTTAGACATTTCTGAACTAAATATAGTGGAAATGTGCTGGTGTGGTTGTTGATTTTAATTACTGAATGTTTCCTCTGTGTTCCAGATCCATTTCTGGACTAGGCAAAAGCCAATGCCAGCACTGGTGCTATATTCTTTCCTCTGTAAAGAAATGTGCATTTGGCAAGCTTGTTAACATTTAGTTTTGGGGAAAAAAAATGAATTTGAGCATCATCAAGGTGTCAGAACTTGAAACATATGTGCTTGGTTTTCTGCTGCTTTTTCTTTTGACACGAAATTGAGCTGGGAGGTAAATGAGCATACCCTGGGGTAGAACTGGGCAGGTCAGAGCTGGAGCAATTGGGGAAAGGACAGGAAGGCTGTCCAGTAGTTTGGCTGTGACATGACATAAATGTATTTTATATCATAGTCCCATTGGTCCCTTTGCTCTCTTAAACTATCCTTGAAAGGGAGGCAGCTCCAAGGCCATTCTTTTGTAGACTTCAGTGCTCAAACAATTGCCTGGGGTGTTACACACCGAAATCCAACTCTTTCTTTTTCCAATGAAAACATTATGCATCGCTGTACAAGGAAGGAACAACTACCAAACATAAGCATCAGTTTTCTCTCCTGCTGCATCTACCATCACCCTATTATTATTTTTATTTTAACATGGGACTATTTGATCATAATTTTCAAGTATATGGTGAAATGTACTCCAGATTAAGACTTTTAAACTATGCAGGTGTCTATGCCACAGTTTCTTTGTGTAGGTGTCTATGCCATATGACAATATCCTATATAGCAGTTACTGGAGAGCAATTCGGTACAACCTGGAAACCTGTTCAGTCACTGCACAGCAGTCACATGCTGCCAGACTGTCAAAACAACTCCCCATCCTCCCATTACTGCATTTGGTAACATTTTCTTTGCCTGTAATGGTAAATTTGACACTTCACTCTGATATCTATATGAGCTAACATGCCTTCACATAAAGTCATAGATTGAGGTTTCTTACTTTGAGTCTGAATCCCAAACAGTATGTCTATTTTGAGACTGTGCAGCATTCAATATGGAATTTAATTTGCATCACTTGTGTTGAAAATATTTCAGAAATACATATGGCGAAATTGACAAAAGTGACTTTTTGACCTTCAGTGAGTCATGAACTTTCTTTCATTCTTTCTTCCAGAGCAGCTTTAATTTTTTAAATTACTACTTACTTTAAAAATATCTAAGTCAAAATGAATTTGTTTAGTTAGCTGTGTTTTTTCTCAATAAATTTTTTTAAAAATGTTTTTTTCCCATAGGGTATTTTTGTGTTCTTAAATTTCAAACCCACCTAGTCCAAAAGCAAATTCTGAAGTGATGTGTATGATTGTCTTTTCACAATTGTCATTACAATTTCTGTACCTGCAAACACAAAAATATACTTATATTTGTGACATATCTTAAAGGGTCCAACCCAGACCTTGCATTTCATTTATTACCTTGTCTCCTGAATTGCAATTGTCAAATGTTGCATACTCACAAAATATGGCATACTCAGGAGTACAGACCCAGAGCCCAGGCAATTTGAGCCTTATAAAAATTCAAGGTGTGGCAGAGTGAAATCGACACGGCTTTCTTATGGAGTTTCTCTTCCATGTGAGATTTAAACAGGAATTCCATTGCCTGTCTAAACTAGCTTGGACTTTAATTCTGTTTTTACAAGCAAAGGAGATGTAATAGATGTAGCTGATTGTATATAAAGTAAACATGATAATTTAAATGCAGAAGAGATATGTAAGAGGCATGACTTGAACTTTCCCATTTAAGCCAGCACAAGGGTGCAAGCATTTGAGAGCACTCTGTCCGGTTTGAGTAAGGAAGCAAGTTCCATCCTAGTCAGAGCTGTGGTAACACAATAAAAAATTGATGTAGATCTTCTGAAATCCATATTACTTGGGATATAGCTAACACTGTAAAAAAATAAAAGGTATTAGAAGTTAACACTTTGGCTGACAAACCTTTTATCAAATGTGGAAACAAGCAGATCTTTTAAACGCCTTGGCCTGTGAAAAAAATCCAGCTGTTTCTATAGCAACCGCAGTGGACCAGTAATGATGTCATCACTCAACAACCAGCCAAAATGCATGTCACCTATTGCAAGGACGGGATAGAAATAAACATCGAATCACCTAATTGCTAGTTACGAATAATGTTCCCATATTCCTTAATAACTTACTGCAAGGAAGAAAAGGACTCATACCTGACTGGTCAAAATAGTAGCTACACTCAGTAATTTGACAGAGGGGGAAAATGTCTTTGTTGTCAAACTCTGTTCTTTTCAAGCATGTGCAATGTCGATAATTACTGAAAATATTTCTTGTGTGTGTAGTCAACTTGAACAACTCTCTGTGGTGGTATGTATTAATACATACAGAGATATTTGCACTTCTTTTGCTGAATGGTCTATCCAGATGAATGACTATTTTTCTCCTGAATTTGTGTAGAAGTGTCCCGTAACACCTCTAGTATGTAGACTTCCCCCCTAGATCATATGTTTCATCTTTGGTTCTATCCTCTCACTGTCTGATACGATTTTCAGCCACTTCTAATATGATTCAGATGAGGCAGGAAATGGATTGTGCTCCTTTTCCAGACAGACAGATGCTATCAAAAACTCCCAGCCCTTCTGCTAAGACACGTTCACTCTCAGATATCTATGCTTCTCTTGTATCCAAAAAAAAAAAAAAAAAAAAAAGTTTCTCAGCTTTTGTATTGAGAAAAAAATGGTACTTAACAATGAAAGCCTGATTCTTCTTCCAGGTTTGTCCTTCTTTTGTATATCCACTCATGGAAAATTAATTTCCTGATGAATGTGTAGTACACTCAGTCTCAGCCTCCTTAGTGACTATAAAGCGACCATAAATCTGTAGTACTCTCAGCCTCCTCAATGATTATAAAGTACCGTAATTGAAGGAATTGCATTGAATCTAAGCAGTAGGTTGGTAAAATATTTACATATAGATATGTGAATTGCACAATCAAAGAATAAGCAAAAAATGAGAAGAGTCTGAAGAGGAAAAGTCTGAAGGGAAAATTCTGTAGGATAATTGTTTCTGAAGGATAAGTATTTCACTCATTGGGCTGAGTATGTTTTATAGTATATCATTGGGCCTTGGCCTTGTTCTTCAAGCTACAATTACTCTTTTCAGCTTCTGTTGCACATACACTGTTATACTACTGCTAGCTGGTACCACAGAGCTGTGAAAATAAAATTGGCCTAAGAGTATATGTACAAATACGGCTGTTCCCTTTCCTTTTCTAACATCTGAGAATCAGGGGTAAGCTGAATAGGCCCCTGAGTATTTCCAGAGGCACATTTTACCATTCTTCGGCAATTCTTCCCTCTTTCCAATGTCTGTCCTTACTTCATACCTGCTTCTAAGGATTTCCTTCAGGATGATGATCGCAGTAATACCCGCTATAGAGAGCAAAGAATTACTTTTTTTACCTGTAATTTTGTGTGAATTTGGTTTGGGCTGGGCTTGAAGTCTGCCATTTGACAGGTCTCATCGCAGAAGTGTTTTTATAGAAGGCTACTATAGAAAACAGTCTTCAGAGAAGCACATCTTGAGTTCCCATCCAAAGATACTGTGGATTCCTGTTTTACATGTTTCAGTGATACAGCTGTTGGTCTATACATCTGCATCTCACCTGCCCATCCTTCGTCAAAGGATGAGATCCCAATGGAACACTTTCATTTTCTGTATCTGGTAGTGTTTTTTTTTCTTTGAATATGTTTCCCCAGTTCACTTCAGGAACTGAGATCTGTCAACTGAGACAATTTCCAATGGATTACAAGTTCATTTTCATTTTTAAACCAGCACTCTTAAGAGTTTCTTATAGCGGCCTAATTTCTCTCTCTGAGAAAAATGTACTAAAATAGGAACAGAAACAAAGACACAGAGACTTTAAATTGAGGCTAGCAGTGAGTCTCAGAAACATATCACTTATATGTATACTGATAGTCAACCTCTTTATGTCTGGAAACAGAAATTAAAATTCTCCTGCAACCTCATTTTGTGACAGCGGAGGTTCATTGCATTCTTTGTCTTTCTTTTGGCTTTACAAAATCCTACATAAATCTCAAAGAAAAAATCAATGCCATGATATAATGTCTTTCTGTCTGTGATTTAAGATCTTACCAAGCCACCAGTGAATCTTGAGCTATACCTCTCCTACAGAGGAGGTCTGCTGTGGGAAAAAATATCTCCCCTTCAAGAATATGCAAGTTTAAAATTAATATGTGGATGAGACCTGCCATAAAAGCTCTGAAAATAAATGTCTGTGTCCCATACATTGCAATACATTTTCTCATGTCTTCTATCTGCTACCAGATTTTTTTTTTTCAGGCTGGGAACGTATTCTAAATGAAATTCATAACATTTGCTTTTACCTTAGGCCAAAGATAGGTGAGAGGTTTATTCTTCCTAGTATTGACTTTTTAATTCATATCTTGTAATTGTTTTAACAAGTTAAACAAACATTCCTCCTCTGGCTAAGTATCAAACCAGCTGTTAGGAGCCCAGTAGGTTTGAGGATGAAGCAAGTCATGTCTTCAGTTTCAGATAGCCAAAGCATAAGTTCTTTATATTGATCTCACAGTTTTAGCTGAAGCTATTATCTTTCTTTTAGCTGATGCTTTATGCTTTTGTCTCTGAGGGATAAGAGGGGAGCTATTGATGTATATTTTCCCTCATTACTGGTGTTCATACTCAATATGAGTTTTTTTTCTCTCCCTCTGAGAGGCAAATTGGAATAGAAATGCTGTTTTACAGTCTTCGTGACTGCGAGCACAAATTTAAATGAGAAAAGTTTTCTGCATTTACTTGGAAATTGCCACTGTCCCAGTGAAGAGCCCATGAATCTGCCCCACTCTGAAGACAAATGAACTGTCCAGAGATTGGGCTTGTTGACACATGCCAGAGTTTTCTGCATGCACTGTACTTTTAACTCAGCAAAGGGTTAACCTTGTGGTAAACTGGAAATGATCCTACCTATGCTACTTGCTTCAAATAATGAGTATATTCAGTATAATAGATTCCATTACTTCTTGCAGAAGTACTAACATTCTATTACAGTCTTGTGGACAAGAGTATCTAGAAAATCTTTTTTTTTTCAGAAACACTTTTTTTATTCCATTCTGTTGTAGAGGCTAGAGTAACAAAAAGCCACACATGAAGATGGCCATAAATGGAGATTAAATGTTATTTTTTTTTAATTTTAACAATAAAAAGCAGTGAGCTAGCTTGAATCATTCCAAGCAATGGCTTGGCTGGTTTCTGCCATTTCCCTTGAGTTGAACTGTCAGATGCTTATGATATACATCTCAATTCTTTTCCAGTCTAGCTGTTCATTTGCAATTAGAGTTAATGCAGAGTGTAAGCTCTGTAAATGTGACATTCTTCCATAAAAGACACTAATCTCCTGATTTGTTTGTTTTTACAACTCATTGTGGTGAATAAGAAATTTTCACTGATATTGGTGGACATGTATTGCATTTCCAATTTCACATCTATTTCTTCTTTGCTGATCCATCTAGAGGTTTGAAACTACTGCTAGATTTTGTGATGCTATGTTCTTTTAAAATCTATTTTCTTTCTAGTTTGATTTTCACTGCTGTTTTATATTCACATTGTAATAACTCCTATTTATGTAGTATTAATTTTCTAACTTCACTAGCATTTGTAAAGCCTTCTCCCAGCTCATCATTTTTAATTTTCATTAACAAGTTCTTGACCTTTTCTCTGAGTTTATTAGTGAATATGCTGATTAACACTACTTTTTTGATTTATGTATGCCCTCTTTGTCCCTTACATTGATAGATATTTACATTTATTATACTTAAAACTATAACATTACATATTTATTCATCATAACGATATGGACTATTGGAACTCTCTTCATTTGAATAAAAAAGACTTTGAAAGGTAAAGTATGCTATAACTTCCAGTTGTTATGTAAATGCCTCTTGAATGTTTGTGTAACATACAGTAAAAATAAGAGATTGATATTTCTTCCCACGTATAAATATTGTAAAATGAGAGTTATTTACAAGTCTATGCTAATATAAAAATATCACCGAATATATATTTTGATAGACACATTCAAGTGCATTGATTAAATCACTTTAAAAGTATTACCTCATATTCCATAAGAGTACCTAATATTTAAGAACATGATTACAACTGATAAATGTCTGGCTTTTCAATTTTAGGAAATGCTGAATAATCTAGGTTGTGAATCTTCACTCTTTCTGAATTAAAAAGAGATAGGCGAAGATATAAACACTGTGTCGTTTCTGTTGTCTTCTGCACAATGAGATTGCTGGATACTCCCTGGTTTTATGGTCACTACATTCATCATAAAAGAGCTCAGAATGAATCTCTAGCTACAAAAATGCAAGCACCACAATTATAGGTTTATTTATTGATGCACTTCACACCAGCCTAGGCCAGAAGCAAAATGACAAAGTAAATCCTCTCTTTGGAATAGTTGCAAGATAAGGCTGAAAATTAATCAATTTCCACTGTGGCAGGCCTAAGCTGCAGTAGGCCGAAGCTGAAATAGGCAACCTCCAACATATTTTTATCTGATAGTGCTTAGAAATTAAAGAAAATCCTTTACTTCCAATGTTAATTTGTCCCAGTATTTTGCAATGCGTCTTATTTAAAAGGACTTTCTTAGTACCTAATCTAAATCATATAAGTTAAGATGATTAACCATATAATTCAAGTAAAATTTTGAGCTCTGTTTTTATTAGCAGAGTTTAGATACTGGATATTGTCTTTCTCTAATTTTCAGTTTTCAAAAGATGAAGGAAAATGGTACCTCAAACATTTGCTCATGGATCATAACTTGATTTTTTCCTGTTGCTCTACCCTGGAGCCCTACAGTTTTTGACACTATTGAACATTACGGCCATGCCTGAATGAGCACTTTGGTGAGAAAATTGTAAGTAGCAGGCAGACTACAGTAAGTTATGATATCATACATGCAAGATTCCAGTTATTGTCCTAGAAATATTTTCCTGCATCACTTGTTTTTGTTGTCCTATTTTCAGTATTTTATTCACTTTATATTCATCAGATCAATTTTTTTTGCAGTCGCAGTACAATTTTTTCCAGTATTTACTTTGACATTTGATTTCTCCCTGAGGACATTACTTTGAGTTTGTAATTAGTGACTGATTTTTATTTTGTCAAGATTATTTTGGATTTTTACTCTGTTCTCAAGTGCACTTGCAATGCTTCACAGTCTGATATAACCATAAATTATAGACTTATTTTCTCTTCTCCAGTCTAAATTAAAAAATAAAAAATAAAAGAAATATCACAGAATTCTGAACATAGAGTGTCTGCTGTGGAAGCACCTGAAGCACAATATTTGCCTGAGTTTATGAATGTCAACTGGACCATATTTCCCTAGTTTTTATGCATTAATATTATAAAGGAGACTGCCAAAAGCCTTATTAATATGAATATATCGTAAATACAGTTAACCTGTCAAAGTAGGAAACCTAATTGTCTGAAAAATTTTGTTGCTAGCTAACACATATTGTCTAAGAGAGAAATATTTGCCTCAACTCTGGAATATATTTTTCAGTATAGTTTCAATTTTGTCTTCATCAGAAATCATAAAGAGGACAGAATTATCAGTTTTCAACTTCCATAATATTTTAAGATAAGAGATAGTTTTCCTTTATTTACAATGTACAAGCAAAACCTAAAAATGCTTAATTTTAAGTAGGATATCCTATTTGTCTTCAGTAAATATTACAAATCAGTAGTGCAGAAGGCTTAGTGAGCGAGTTACATTCCTGTATGAGGATGACATTTATTCTAATTGAATATAATTTGATGGTTATATGAGTCTCAACACAGTGTCAGTCAGTGCCTGTTCTTTACTGTCATGCAAATGCTCATGTCAGCAGGAGAAATCCTTAAGAAGAGAAACAGATTGCTTTTGAATGGCTAATCCTGAAAAGGTAAAAGATGACAGTTAGGAAAAACTAGTGGGGCACTTTGGTAGTATCACCTCAGTAGCATTTTCAGTAATTACTTCTGCAATGGAGCTGCGAAAGAAAGGAAAATCTGTTCCACTGAGCAAAAGTTAACATTCAGTACAAGTACAGAGGAGTATGAACAGCGACTGTCTTCTGTGAAATGTGCTTCCAGTTGATGAATTGGCTGTGCTTTGCCAAATACTTAATTTGATTTAGATTCTTTTAAAGCTGATTCCCTAACCTGAGTGCCTCCAGACAACCACACTCTGGTGCTGTTGTCCACTTGGTGCTTGCTTGTTTCTACTGTGCTACGTATTGCATGCACTGCTAAAATTTCACGTGGGAGGGGGAAAGGACTTCTTTATTATAAACCGTGATTGGATGACTGGAGATGGTCTATGTAGTTTCTGTTTTGTGCTGGAAAACTGATGAGCGATTCTGAACTGGAAAACGGATTGCAGAAAAGAGCAGCCACCCCTGAAAGATGCAGCAGTCAGGGAAACTTTCGCTTCATTCTGCTGCTCTGCGGCCTGAGGAGCTTGGAGACTCCTCTGGTTTGGAGGCAGCACTATGTCCTTCTGTACCCTGATGGAACATTAACTCGGAAGCCTGGAAAATGATCCCCTTGCACCTGTGTGTCTCAAGAAAAAAGTGAAGGACGCTTTTTAAGGGTCTGACCAACTCAGGGATTTGTCATCCTTTTCCCCCTTAATCCCTCAAATTAAAGGATTTTTATATCATCAGAAAATTCTTCGGTCCATACTTTGCAAACAGATTTATTGTAGATCATTACTTATGCTCTGTGTTAATTCAAGTGTCTTCTCTTCCTGTGTGTTTTTTCATTATCGACAGACAGTGCCTGTTACCACCTTTAACTTAACCTGAAGTGCAAATCCATGTTCATTGTAGCCTGTGACTGGTAAGATAATAAGTACAACAGCCACATTGCAGTCAGGGATGGTATTTCACTATAAAATCTCTAGTAAATCTGAATGTCATCCAAAAGTCAAAACAGTATAGAAACATAAACCCTTTATTTAAGCCTCAGGTGGAATCACTGAAGTAGTACAAAATGTGTTTGCTAATAAATATGCTTCCTATTGGAAGAAGGTTAAGTTAACTGCAAGTAATTAATGACTTCCAATGAATATTAATGTTTTGGGAGCAGACATGTAGTGCACATTGAGGTCATTTTTTTCTGTTAATTCCAAAGGGGGTACTTAATAATTTTACTGCTGCAGTTTAGCTGAAGTCCTTTGAACTACGGAAGCCCCAGTTGTTGATTGATCTTGTCATTTAAGAATTAGTTTTTAAGTAGAAACAAAACACTGCCAAGTGAAAATGGTAAAAAGACTTTACATTTATGTTGTGCAATGCCAAGTGACTATCATTAGATTGATTTTTTTTTTTCTGCTCAATCAGTGCTGGCTTTAAAATAAAGGTACGTAAGAATTTGAAGCAATTTATAAATGTAGGTTAAGCCAGATATATAATTTCAGCCTAAGGGAAAATGAAATTTCTGAAACATTCTGTCCAAACGCTTTCTTTTCCCACTCTATGTACTTTCCCCTTGGAGACACTGATAATAGCAGAAAGGACGCAAAGGGACACAAGATTCATAAACCTGCCAGCAAGTGGTGTGCAGACCCAAAATGCCTGCTGCATCTAAGCACTCAGCAGTTAGGATACTTGCTCTGAATGTCACAGATGTTTATTACTTCTCCTCTTTGCCTGGCTGGGTTTTGAATCTTCCACACAGGCACCTTTTCCACTTTCTATAAATATGCCCCAAATCTCATGCTATGGAGAGCTGCACAATTTCTCTGATTTTCTCCTTCTGCTGTAGTGAATACATAATTGTAAATTCAATATGGAATAGTTTTAATTAAAAAAAAAAATCTTGGCTTGTTTCATATTTCACGTAAGGTGTTATAAAATGTATAAGCCACCTAAAATGTATAAGCCAAGCAAAAACTAGTAGTTTTTCTCCTTCAGCTTAGCAGCCTAATTCCAAGTGGAGTCCATTTCCGTACTCTACCTGTGTGATCTCCTTTTTAGACTCTTTCTCAGACTTTGTTGTATCTGAAGCTCCTGAAGTTGAGCCTGCCCAATACTTGGCTTCACCAAGGGCTTGAAACACACCTCAAATAATAGAGCACAGGGCTTTACAGTCTCTTAGGCTGAGAGACATCATGAAGCCCAGCTTCTTCCACTCCCTAGGTGTGAGCACCCTTGCCAGTAGTTTTCTGTGCACAGACGGATCTTGTCCATGAGGACTAGCCTCCTGCTGGCCAAGGGTAGTGCTCCGGGTCCTGCCTGGGTTGGCACCTTGAAGCAGGTGCCCTGGGGCCGCAGGCTGCCCAGAGCGGAGCATCCCCTGCCGGGAAGATGGCTCAGGCAGCATTGAGGGGCTTCAACAACCCTTGCAGAAACATTTACACCTATTTCAACTACACTTGAAGACTAACCTGGCTACTTATAATCACCTTGGTCTTTGTCTATTTTCTGGTCTTTTTGTCTTTAGACTCCTGCCTTTTTCATCTTTATCTATCTTCTTCCTTCTCTTTCCCTTAAGGCAATACAATACAAAAGTTAAATGAATAATATAAGAAGAAGTGGTCTGAATCTGACCCTTACTACAATGTACGTGCATTATAAAGATCTGAGCAGACTACCAGAATCAGCAAAGGCTGATTCTGGTAATAAGTATAGAAATATAAATTGCTTTCTGAAAAGTAAGTGCTTTACACATTATGTTTTTCCTAATGTTGTTGACAGTTCTAGCAGAGAAGAGATCAGGGTGCCTGCTATTTGATTGACTGATATAAGGACCACACTGACGAAACACTGCTGGCTTTATTGGAGTCAGTTATGACTTGCACAGAAGGAAGAGCTGTTCATTACTTATCACCAGAGGCCCGCGTGCACCTCCGTTGCATATTGCTTTAGATTAAAACAAAATTGAATCAAAATATCCCTGTAACTTTACCACTGCTGTGTTTAGAGGCCTGGCAGCAGCCCAGCTGCTCAGTTGCCCGTCTGATGCATATGCACCTCTCCATTCTGCTAATGTCTGGAATAACCATTAAATACTTACAAAACACACCAACAAATTAAAAGTTGGCTGTGATAATTATAGATGCTGCTCTATTAGCAGTGGTTATAAAAAGCTTTTTCTAGTGACCATTTTTTTTCTGGTTGTCACTGGTGCAATAATGACAAAACTACATAGGATCTCAGCTATTCATGCTTCAATCTTTGATGTTATCTCTTGTAGTTGCAGTAAAGGTTTTTACTTTTTTTTTTTTTTGATAGATATAAAAAATAATTTCTGAATAACAACCAAAAAGCCCACCCTGCCCCACTGGAATGCAAATATATGTTTCACATAATCTTCTCTTTAACAGTACTGTTGGCCATTCTGCGTGTTTTTAATATCAAAAAGAAAAGAAATCAAATCTCTGGGATATTCATGTAAGAAGCATTTTGTAAAATATATCAGAAAACATATTCTTTCTTTTACTGTTGGAACCAGATCAGGAAAGACATTTTCTGAGGTGACTGCATCTTAATTTTTTGCATCAGGAGAAAATTCTATCCTGAAATAACTGTCATCGCCAAAATTTGGTTGAAAATATAAAGGACAGGAATCAGAATCTGTTTTTGGGATCCATCAAAGAAATTAAAATGTTTAAGAAATTCTGTCTGTAAAATTGTTCTTCTATAGAGGGATTAAAAAGAAACAAAGATCAGTGAAGATATGAAGTCAAATTGACTTGTTCTGAAGAGACTCCACTTCGGACTTGTGAGAGCTATACCAACCCATCACTCTAATACAGATTTTCTCCAAAGCAACACAGCTGGAATAAGTGATGATGCAAAATTTATTTGAATCACTTTATGATCCCTTAAGCAGACTATTATCTGGGGTTTTTTTACAACCAAGTATAGCCAAGATGCGCCATAATGCTCAATGTCTGAGCAAAACCAAATCATGCAGAATTCAGGTAAAGGGGCCATTTATTGGCTAAGGAGGAAAAGGGAGGCAGTTGAAAGTAATGGGACTGACAGTCATGTAACATATTTGCCTGGAGCAGCCGTTTTCACTACACTTTCTGTGGGTTTCAATTTCAGTTGACATTTTGTTGAGGCACAACCTGAACACAGAGGATAGGATAAAGATACAGACATCCCCAGTTCTCTATTCCTGTGACGCCGTTGCAGAGAGGCAAAGAAGAAGATAATAAACAGTTGCGGGGGCTCTTCAACCCTAACGATGTGTCATGTTATTTTTACCACCAAAAAAGTTGTTGGCTCTCCATAAACCCCTGGGAAGAGCCCCTGGGATTCCTATTAAGTGGCCAGTAGGCCTTAAGTTACAAACTGCAGTACTTAGAATGCTGAGACCAGTGGTTTAAAGTTCATTTTTCAGCTGCTCCAACAGGGATGCTATTAGGCCCGGTGCACACTACACACCAGTGATGTATCGCTACTAGGCTCCTCTAGGGTTCAGCAAATTTGGGTCAACCCCAAATTAATGTAGATCTGATTTAAATTGGGCAAACTAAATTTGATTAATAATTTTGCGTTGACTAAAGTATTTGGGGAGCCGGGTGCTACTCACAAAGACAGGCAGGGTTAACAGATAATGCTCCTTATACTCCAGTCATCAGGTTAGTCATCTAAGATTAGCAGGAAAGACTCCATACAGGTTTGAGTCAGTGAACTAAAGTTTTCCCGTGTTTCTCTATTGGGGCTTTATGACATTTTTCAGGGATGAAATTCAGCTATGTTAAAAAACTTAATGTTCTGTCTCACAGGCAATGGCTTGGCCTGGCCCATCACTCTCTCCAGCTGAGATTGTTTCATTTTGTATAAACACCTTAGAAAGTAATTAGAAAGGAGCCTGTTGTCCTGGCCAACCTACCAGGCTTTACAGCAAATCTCATTTAGCTGGTGAGCATTTGCTTCTAATGTTCAGTTGAACATAATAAATAGCATGAGTTAAAGAAAAAGAAATCTATCCTGCTGATGAAATTTCTTTCCGCACATGGCAGTTTGCTAAATAGTGCTCTGTTCTGAACTGGAACAGGTGACATTCAGAATCCAGGTCTTCTTATGGCAAGTTAGTGCCCTAATTATATATCTAAGTCCTCTTCTACATCCAATATTGTGTTTTTATTAAAAATACAGAAACAGATAATATTTTACTCAAAAAATGTTTTAAGTTTTAGGATATTCCTGAAATACATTTATATATATTTGGCTTTTAAACCTTTCTTATTTAGGTGAAGTGTTGTAAGGATGGATACTTGTAAGTTACTCCTTCCTAAAGTAAAGAGGCTCCAAGGAACTGATCTTTATAGAAAAGGCTGAGAATAGAGACAAAAAATCATTTTAACAGAAATCTTTTAAAATGTGCTTGTATTTTAATTTCTTCACTCCATATCTGGAATACTACGTGTGCTAAAAGAGACAAACAGTCCTTTGCTTATTTTTTTGTTGATGAGCCAGAAAACAGACTTATGCATCTATTAGCTTTTAGATCAAGCTAGAAACGACTACTGGTGTTGTCAAACCGCGGCTGGAGTCAGGCTTGCTGGCTGTACTGCTGGTAGCTGCAGCTCCTTTAACAGGATTTCTTGTACAGTGCATGTATCTGCTGCAACAGGGTTAGGGCCATCTCCACGGCAATGCTTGGAGAAAAGGAAAAGAAGAATAAAAAAGGCGTTAGTTTGGTTGTGTTTGGGCTATTTTTATCCTGTAGAAACAGATGGGTCAATGAGGGGCAGATAGAGTGGGTGCAGGAGAGGGTGGAGAGCTCGCCAGGAGTGGGGTTTATGGGTTTTATACTGGGCAAAAAGAGACACAGGCCATACCTAGAGAAACCCTCTGTGTGGGTGGACCACACTTGAGCAAGAACTCAAATAACTTCAAAAAGGGAGTGAAGAAGGAAGCGAAGGGGCTGAATCCCTGCAGAAAGAGGCTCCGCAACCCTCCCGCCGCTTCCAACCTGACTGCTCCCTTGCAATGTGACATTGGTGGCCGTCCTGCCTCGTCTAGGGAATTGAAATGTTTTCTTTCCAAAGAATTAATGTGGATTCTGCTGAAGCTCCTCAAGTCTGTGACTTGTTCAGTGCTCCCACCTTGGCAACTGCCCGTGTTGCTCATGTTTGGCTGGGCTGCGGCATGGCTCTGTCAGGGAGCTGGGGGAGAAATGTGTTCTGCTACAGCACGGTCTAGATGGGCGCGAAGGGATGGTGCTGACACAGACACTGCAGGCGCCAGGGACCGCCGCAGCTGTGCCAAAGCACAGGGCACCTTTATGCGCAGCCCAGGCATCTGCCCTGGCAGCTGCATTTCCTGGGATTGTCCTTGATTTTGCTCATATTTTATTACATTTTAAAAGCAATTATGAAAATGATTTTTTTAACTTTTGTTAAGATACTGAAAAAAAAGTCAGAGAATTGCCTCTGTATTTAGCCACATTTGTTAGAATCTGTATTACAAGGAAAGACTGAAACACATAGCAGGACACAGAGTGCTGAAAAATTCTGTATTGTTAAATCTTGGCATCCCAGTGGAAGGTCCCTGCCATCTGCTCTCTTCCTTTATTTCCTTATATTCTCTTGCGACACTGTTTCTGCAATATATACTTTAGAACACCATGATTTTGAAGATTGATGGCCATTTTCCTTGAGGACCTAAAATCGCATCTTAAGACTGGCCTGAGCTTGTTTAAGGCCCATGCTTTGGATTTATATGCTAATGCTAAGAAGAAGCCACTTCATACTCTCTTGTGAGCTGAGGAATTAAACAGTTAAGTGGGGTGTTAAGGAGAGGAGTTACGGCGTTTCCTCAAGCAGCTGATAGTGAGCTTTTTGGAAAAGAAAATTCTAAACTCATTAACCATTGCTCTCCAACATCTTTTTTTCCGCCTATGAATTATATCATCTTGCATTTAATTTATTTTTCTGAGAGTTGGTGTGAGATGTCAGTTCCACTTGACTGCACTTCTTGTAAGAACAACTTAGTTGCTGCAGGTTCGCTATTGGAAGTCATATTATGGCAACAAGGAAGACCTTCCACATCATCACTCTGTATGTATAATAAGCCATTTACACTATTATTTGGTGAAGCAATTACCTTATTCCTTTTCCTGGTGCTAATCCTGTTTTCTCTTCTTTTATGTTTTCGTTTTAAAAAAGAAAGAAATAACAGCTTGTCTCTTTGAGAGCAAATAACACTCTTTAAAAGCAGTTGCCAAGCAACCTACATTTACAGTTTTGGTGGGCTGCTGCATTTGTACTAAGCTCTGAAGAGCAGCGAACCCTCCCCTGCCAGCCCCCAAAATAAAATAAAGTTGAAATAATGGAGCTACAGAAGACAAATCATTCCAGTGTTCAACACATTTTGGGTGCTACAGAGCATATCTCTTTACAATGTTATTCAGAGTGGAGCAACATATAAATGCCGTGGAACAACGCATTCAGTCCAGTAAAGAAAGATTTTTTTCTCTTCATAAATTCACTTGTTTACCACAAGTTTGAGAGCAGAAGCAACAAAACTGCTGACATTTTTTTCAGTCAAACGCATAGAAGATAAAAATTGCATCGAAAACCCCAAGAAATACCGTGAGTCATGACTCCTCCTGGGAGTTGTAAGTGCTAGTAGAGCCTAAGCAGCTCTCAGGATTTTGCTTGTATCTCTGGGTCACACATTTTTCCCCAACAACAAATCTGAGCACCTTGCACACGCCAGGGGGCCGTGTGGGAACTGGCTGGGAACTGGCCATCGGTGGTAGCGCATTGCTGATCCAGATATTTTGGGCATGTAAAGATTTTTAGAAGAACCTTAGATAGAAATGCAAGTAGATGTTTAGATAGAAATGCAAATAGATGGCAGATGTAACTAATACAACAAAATTGTTTGGCTATATAATTTCCAAGAGAACCTGTGCTGTCCAACCCAGACATTCTAGAGGTAGCTAGGACTGTAGGCATACAACTCCTGTGTTCAGTCATGTAACTGTGGTAATTCAGTTCTGCATGTATCCCAAAGACTCCAGGAATTGAGAAACAGATGTTTGTATGTATATTTTTGCTCTTCTAAAAAGTAGAACAGAAAGACTAAGATCACTTCTTTTTTTCTGACTGAGAACATCCCATCAACTGGTTAGTTTTCTCAGATCTTTCTTTGTCTACTTGAATTAGTATAATCCAATGCCCTATAGTAAAATTTGAAATTGTCTGCTTTTGGTTGGATCATTGACCCTGGGGCTCACTTCTTACCTGCGCTCACTGGACATTTTCTCTTTTTTTGCTGTGGCTTTGTGAGCTTGGGCACTTTAGACTGTGTCTAAACCGCATAGTCTAAACCGTCCATTAAGGTTTGTCCTGGATATGTCTCCAATGCAAGCAGGACCTGAGCAGCATATTTAGCCAAGTGCTGGAGCTCAAACACCTTCCTGGCTCTTGCAGGTTAGGTGGAGCACCAGGACTCTCCCAGATTTATGCTCTGAACTGCCATTTCTGTGCTGTACACAGGAAAATAAGTTTGTGCAGAGCCCATACAATACACATTGAGTTCTCAGTATGAACACTGAGACTTTATGTACCTATATACCCTTGTTACTGAATGTGATTTTCCTTCTCCACTTTCTCTTTCAAACCCCTGTAAAGTGTTTCAGTGTATGACTAAAAACTGTTTACTGCATCCTAGAAGAACATTTTGGCTGGGAAGGAGTTTATTACAGTTCCAGGCAATTTCTTAGCCATTCTAGTCTGGTTAGCAGTGAACTCTGTAAAGATGATGTTTTGCAAGGCCTTGAGTTATCAGACTACCCAAAAGAAAACATTTAAAAAAATAGAATGAAGAGAACTAAAAGGATCTTGATTTGTATTTTGTCCAGTGCTCTCTGCTAATGTCAGAGGAGTGCCTTGTTGAACACATCCTTTCACAATTTCATTTTATTGTCAGTCCTCTCTGTGCTTTTTCACAACAGGAAGCCCCACAGAGTTGCACTGATTTTAATTCTTCATTGGACTGGACAATGAAGGACAGAGAAACTGTTCCTTAGGACAGAGGAACTGGATGGATGTAGCTCATCATTGCTCTTCTTTCTTTTCAGCTCTGTTTTTCTATGTAAAATGTAAGAAGCAAAAGCACTTTGCTCTTTTGGTGCTCCCTCCCGTTTCAGGCAGGGAGCAGGAAGTCAGGCTATTTGTCCAGTTACATAAAGGTGAACAGTCTTTTGCACATTTGCTCTCATTGTTTTCTTCTCCAAATGGCTTCTCTGCCTTCCTTGCTAGCTCTGCTGGAATAGTTCCTACACATGGCAAAATGCAGGGAAATATAGAAATGTGAGCCTGATAAAATATTCAAGAAGCTCCTCGTGTGGTAATCTGACAGCAAGGGCTCTTGAAGCACCCCCAAAGCACAGTGCTAATGTGCCTTCTGGTATCAGTAGGATGAAAGCAATGAATAGCCTCTTCAGAGTCCCATGGTCTTGACAGCAGCTGTAGGCTTAGGCTTCTTTCTTCTCCTTGCTCAGTAGAAGAAAGGAAGATGTGAAGGAGAGATCAGAGATAGAATATTGCATGAATAGATTTTTGCTCGAGAACTTTTCTGAGAAGTTTAGTGGAGTATTCATGAATAAAGAGAAGTAGGGGAAAGACAAGAAACTCTGTGTAACACTGTTCTTGTTCACAATACCATGCAGGGGTGAGGAGTACAACTCAGTGAATAGCTGGTTAAAAACTGTTGTATCCCACCTTTAACAAGTCTATAGACCTTGCTGCTGCTACAAGGGTTTGGAAATGCTGACAGTCTCTTGGGATTTCTTGTTTCAGCTATTCTAAGCTCTTTCTGTGTATTACAGCAATACTTAGCAAAAAAAAAAAAAAAAAAAAGCTCTTCGGGGAAGTAATGTAATTAAGACAAATCATTTAGTTGTTTGAAAACAACTTTCTCCGGTCTCTTTAGCAGTTATGTATTCTGTGGTGATGTAGTAATTCATGGAGAGCTTCAAATAAATGAAGTAGTTTTTTTCTTTTTTCAAAGACTTTCAATGATGCCAATTTTATATAAATAATCTACGGTTACAGAGCTTTGTCTGTTCTAGAATTAAATAAAGTGTTTTTATCTCATTTTGCAACCGTAATGGACTTTGTCTCAGTTAGATTTTTCCGAAGTTCTGGGCGGACTGATGCAGGAAGAACAGGCCTACTATAAGCAGTGACGGATTCCTATTTCACTTTGGGGTACTCATTGCGTGATTAGGTGCTGCCTCAGCCTCTTGCCATGGGACAACAAATGCATTCTGCGGAGCCCCAGTTTTGACTGCTTCACTATTGCTGTTAATGCTATTTAACACAGAGTTTTTCCTACTGCTGATAGTATAACATTGTGTAGAAGATCTGGTCTTTTAATGACTTTTTGGCTGTACCTACAAACTGCAAAGCTGATGATTAAGTCTGTTTAAGTCTGCAGGAGTAAGGTATTCGTAGAGCATAATGTCTGCATACATGTCTACCTTGTTTTGCAGACATTTAAGTATACTGCCTTACTATGTATTAAGATTAAAAAAATAAACTTTTTTGATTTATTCTGCATTATAATAATTATAATATTTTGTACAAATTTCACCTCAAAGACAACCTGTCCATTGTAGGGAACTGACAACAAGCAGTTGCTTGCTCTCTCATTGCACACAACAACATTTGATTTGATTCTGGACAGGTTTCTTCCTGGCTGTTGGTAAATAAGTTATCATACAGAACTGGTGTGGCTGGTGAGGCTGTTGTGCCACTTAACTAGAATATAAGAAAAACAAACAAGAAGATATTTTAAATATCATTAACTAATTGTGCACCTTCCTTTAAAATGTTTTTTCCCAGCTATGCCAAATACTTCCAAATACTACAGTATTTTAACAGTAATAGGCAAATTGTAGTTCTGTGTATTATTTAGAGTGAGGTACTCCTATTACTATTACTACCAAAACTGATGCTACTACTAATAATACTAACACAGAAATATTATCAAAATACAACCCAAATATTAACACATGAAATGTTATAGATCCAAGAAGCATTGCTAAAATGCTTATACAGGTTTCAGAACTGCAGAAAGTAATTCACTGGGAAGTTTCTGAAGCACAATCGGATGAAACCAGTCTTAGGCTCATGCTGTGACTAATGCAAGTGATTTTTGTAGAGAATTTGGCTATTTTATTATAGAAAGAAGTAAAACTGCTTTTGATGTTTATCCCAAACAAAGGACAGTTGTTTTACTCCACTTCCACTGCAGTTTTATTCAGTTTATAGCAGAATCATATAAAGCTGAAAGACTCCTTTTTTTTTGGTTGTTTATGGATTATTTGTTTTGAAAAGTTCTCATAGTTTTCTGGTCTGTCTTTCCAAAGCTTTTTCTGCTTCACAGACTGATGCATTCTTCCTTATCTCCTGGCTACAAACCAGTTTTATTAAAAATATATAAGCCACAAAAAAAAGTATTGTGGTACTGTACCTTCCACTTCCCTTACCAATAGTAATGATGTCTTCTCTCAACCTCAATGTATCTTCTTTGCTTTTAGGATGTTCTGTGAGCAACCTCTTCTAGTAAGCCATTAAAAACATTCATACTGAAAATTAAAATGAAATAATTTACTTTTTTTGCCTCTATATTTAACTAGTCAAATGAAATATATTCAAATTAACACTCGTAAACAGGTTTTGTCTTTGTCCTACTCTATTTTCATCCCTATGTATTCCCATTGCTCTCAGAACTGATTCTTTAATTCAAAACCAGATTAAATCACTCTTAAATCAGCTTAAAATATGCTATTTTTTCAACTATTGTAATATACTTTTCTATATGGATGAATTATGAGAGTAGGTGTTTATTTAAAAGGGACTGATAATTTTTCATGTGGAAGTCCAGGTCGACCTCCAGGTCAACATAGACCTCCAGGTCAAGGGAGGGGATCCTGCCCCTCTGCTCAGCTCTGGTGAGGCCGCACCTGGAGTATTGGGTGCAGTTCTGGGCTCCCCAGGACAAGAAGGACATTGAGCTTCTAGAGAGGATGCAGCGTAGAGCGACAAAGATGATTAAGGGACTGGAGCATCTATCGTATGAGGAAAGACTAAGCGAGCTGGGCCTGTTTCATCTGGAGAAGGGACGACTGAGAGGGGATCTGATCAGCATGTTCCAGTACCTGAGGGGTGATTGTAGGGAGGATGGGGCCAAACTCTTCTCCATGGTAGCCAGTGACAGGACAAGGGGTAACAGGAGTAAGTTGAAGCATAGGAAGTTCCACCTCCATGTGAGGAAGAACTTCTTTCCTGTTAGGGTAACAGAGCCCTGGAACGGGCTGCCTAGAGAGGCTCCTTCTCTGGAGATCTTCCAAACCTGCCTGGATGCCACCCTGTGTCACGTGCTCTGAGTGTCCCTGCTGCAGCAGGGGGGTTGGACTAGATGATCTCTGGAGGTCCCTTCCAACCTCAAGCATTTTGTGATTCTGTGATTCTGTGAAGTGCTGTGAAAAACATCATAGAAATGTTATATTAGACTTACATTTTCTGTAAACTTTTTGGTCATTAAGAATATAATTATATTGGATACAAATACTATCTACTTTTTTATATATATATTTTTTACCAAATGCAACATTATTGGTAACATGAGTCACAACAGCAATAAATATTCCATATTCCAAAATGCAGAAGAGAAACAAGATGTGTTGGCATATATAGCCAGTGTACCAGCTGAGATGTGTATCCATAATCAGTGAGACATTTAAGTCTTATTGATTTTGGAAGGGCTTGAATACTTGCCTAAAGTGAAGTGGTCTGATGAATAAGTATGGATTTAAGTGTGCTCTTAAATATTCTGCTGAATGGTGACCTGAACTTGTAATGTAATAATGGTCTAAAGAGAACTTCTGAAAGCAGCTAGTCTCTGGAGAGCTATAGAGGTCTGTCTATGTGGATTTTTTTCAGCACTGGCTTAGTATCAAGTGACATGTCTTCATCTTGCAACTTTCTCAATTAGATGCAAAGATGCCATAATACTCACACTTGGTAATATAGTTAAAATTCCTGTAGTAATAAATACCTGTGCTCTCTGTAAATTCTCTAACAAGACTTCCTTAGAAATATAAAAATAGGCTAGTATTTTCTGACTCTAAAATTTATTGGTGTAGGGTAGGGTCCAAGTTGCAGCTGTGGCATATTATGATTCAGCAGAAGTTCCCTTTTAGTATTTAGTTTTTACTTTTTGCATTCAGGTATTTTTGAAAGAGGAAGGAGTTTGGTATAAATATTTCCATTCAAGTTATTGGCAGATTATGATCTTCTTGATGTTCATTTCCAGTACTTCGCTCCATGTCTTCACAAGAAACTGGATGTCATTTACTGTTTGCATTGTGAAAAGCTGGGGAGAACAACCAAAGGAGGAATAAGGAGTTTTAGACTGTAAAGTGCTATTGGGTTCTCAAGCAGGTCCAAATCCCTCAGAAAACAATAGGAAAACACCATATGGGTTTTGAGTTAGGTTCCATATCATCATATTCGTTAGCATTTATTCCTGATTAGATGCTGCGAATGTAGGTTATTCAATTAAAAAATTCATGACAATTTATATAAATTAGGGAAGAGCAACTGTCAAAGAAAAGGCATCTAATTTTCTCTCTGTGGAAAAGGTCTACAAAATCGCTATATGAGCCACATAATTTATAGATTTCCAGCAGTTCTGTGATTGTGTTAAAATGTTTGACAGAAAGAGTAAGTTCTTTGTGGGACAAACAAACAAGGAACAATTATTCTCCTTAAAATATCTTATGATTTTAACCAACCATATTATTTCTTTTTTGGAATATAGCACTTTCCAACCTCACACAAGGTGTGTTTTGGGGGTGCATTATTGTTCAGGATTCATTATTGTTCAATATTATATTATATTTCTCATGTGGTATGCTGCTTGCCAACATATAAAATTAGAGTATTTTTATGGGATAAGCAATCTCTTTGTGGTATCATAGAACTGTAGGATCATATCAAATGTCAAGATATAACAAAAAAAAAAAAAAGATGCTGCAAACTTCTTTCTTTCACATGTAAAGAGTAATGCTGATTTTTTTTGTTTAAGAAAAGTTTACAAGGGTAATCACCTTCATAAGAAAAGTTCACCTTGGAAATCACTCTGTTTCTGGGACTTCATTTTTCAATTTATCCTTTCCCCAGATAAAGAAGGGAGCAACTATCCATAAATACCTGCCTGCTCTGGTATTATCCAGAATTCATTTTTATCAGATACAGAATTCTATACACTTATCCCATTTGATAAATTGATTCTGACTCACAGAGACCACTGCAGAGAGTATAACAGTGCGACAAGTTTTCCTCGTTTGATTGGTGAGTGGTAACGGTGATTCACAGAGGGAAGAGTTCATGTGGCGAGGATTGTCCCAAAAGCGGATTCTGTGGGAGGGCTATTGCACAGGGTGATCCCTGATTGAATCCATTGCAATTTGGTGTTCAGAGAACTCATGCTGTCTCAATTATCTTCAAATTCACATCCTTTGCCAGACACCAGTGGTACCCATTCAGTTGATTCTCACCCCAACATTTTCAAAGTAGTGCCCAATGTTTTAGCACTTCGATTCCTAGTGATTTGAATGGAAGTACAGTAGCTTAATTTCTCCTCATTTTCGATATGCTATTTTGAAAATTCATCCCTACAGGCAGAACAGCAAACATAGGAAGGAAATTTACCTGCCAGATAATAGGCTCTATTCAAAATTACTGGATTTTTCTACTCTTGTAAGCCATAGTGGATTTGTGGGCATTACCATTAGGAAAGGTAAAGGTCAGTGTGAGAAAAAGACATGAGCTCTGTTTTGAGTGGTAGCAAAGGATTTCAGCCTGGCAACGGTATCCTCCTCTGACTTTCTTCCATTATTTCAATTGCTTCCTAAAATCAAAAAGCAAGTATATTGCCTCTGTTAGATATTAAATGAACTGGAAGCTGTCAGATGGTATCCACGTTTCATTTTCATGCTTAGGAGCTGAAATAGTACAAGCCACCACCTAGCACGTAGAATGTACTTTTTTTTTAAAAAAAAAAACTCCTGTTGATAACAAATAGAAGATAGAAATAAATTCTGTGGTTTTTATAAGTTAGACTGTTCACTTATACAACTCACCTGAAAATCAATTTCTTTAGCATAGCCATAAGCAATATGTCAAAGGTGTTCATTTATCAACTGTAATCTCCTGTTGGATCCCTTCCTTAAATATCCCTGTATTGATGAAAGTAGCTGGAATTGGATTTTCTTCTCACAATATTACTGTGAGTCAAGACCAACAGCTTTAAATTTGTGCTGAGGAGGTGGAAGTACATAGCAACAAAGTCATGCAAGCAGTCTGTAGCAGTCAATACAGAGAGACAGGAAAAATATTTCTGGACAATGCTGCTTATGAATTATTTAGCATAAGTTTTGCAAAATTATCATACAAATTTATCAGCCTAGGCATAGTACCTATTTTACAGTCATTTACAATGGCAAACATTTAACTCACTTACTAGAAATCTTGCTCGTTAAGAAAAAACAAAGCAGGAGAAAATGGTGGTAGACCATCAACAAACACGGTACAGAAAAGTATGAAAACAAATGTCCTGAACTCATGGGCTGTCCAGATGTCTATATCCTATTAATGTTAAAAAGAAAATGTGTTTGTTAACTTCAGTAGTATTCAGGATGGATCTGAAAGAGATGGGTTCCTACCACTTTATCAAATCTGAGCTATCAAAACACGCAGCACTCTACATCAAGTTTTAAACTGCATTTCTGCTATTTTTCTCCAATTTTGTACTTTGAAGAAAATGACTGTTGAATTTTTAATAAGAATCAAAATTCAACAATGAAAAGGAAGTCAAAAGAAAAATGAAAACAAATAAAATCCAAGCACCATTCTTCTCCTAATTGCTATGCCCTAAGCAGTACTTTCTTTGCTCTGTATTTCTCACACAGATAATTAAATCAACATTTTTTAAAACTGAGTTGATCTTCAGGAAAAAAAAATAAACATTTTTCCTTGAGAATTTTTATATCTAACTCAGAAAATGAAACTAAACTTCCTGAGGTCTTGAGATCTGCATTTTACTTTTATTTAGCTCTATATCCTCTTTCATTTCACTTACATTTTCTGAGTTTACTCTTTCCTGCCATCAGTGGAAGTCAGTGCCAGACTTAATGCTGGGAGTTTTGAGGGCATCTCTAGTATTAGCAGAGAAATAAAAAAGATTATTAAAGCTGAGAATATCAGAGGTCCTTAGAGTGAAAATATGGAGAAAAATATTCATCTGTTAAGAGGAAATTGGGGATTTTATTTCAAGGACTTGATGCTTAGAAAGCACTTCTAGATAATGACAGAACTTTAATTAAAGAGACCTGCATTTAGGGACCTGCAAGCCCTCCTCCAGGGATCATACAACACCAGGCAGGCAGTATATGCAAGGCACATTTTTCACAAGTCCAAATTGATGCACCTGTAAATAAGAACACTTAATTATTAATTGGAGCATGGAGCAATCCCTGGGAATCTATTAAATGCTGAATGAACAGTGAAAACCAAACCAAGCCCAACATTACCTCCCTGCTGGCCAATATCTCGATGCTGTCCATTGAGGTAGGGATCAACTACCTCTTCCCCAAAGCGTTTCGATATCGGTCACAGCCTCTGGAGCTGGGCAGACATCTTCATAGTAATAGGCTTTCCATTTCAGTTTTCTGAACTGTCAAATCTCTGTCGTTCACCCAATGATTTTGTTTACAAATGAAAAGGGTTTCCCATGGAATACAGAGCAAAATCTGCCTATACAGTGTCATAGACTTATTTATGCTATTCAATATAAACTTGGCCTGATTTCTTTCTAAAAATAATGAAAGCAAGAAAAGATCTGGAATGTAACCGTGCAGGAATAGAAAAGTGCATGAATCATCAAAGCTGTGTTCAGATATGGATTCATAAGATGAGATAACATACAGCTTATTGTATTCCATTACAAAGGGAGGGCTGCAGTTCTTCAAAAGAGGGGGAGATCTGTAAAACACACACGCAATCCCATGCACACACATGCACACATGGCAGGCTACTTTAAAGGTTTGTTCCTAAGGTTATGAAGTAAATCACTTGGAAGTTAGTAATAGCTCACCTTAAAATCATATGTGATGAAGTAATATTTAATTATGTAACGACAAGATATTTTTTTTTCTTCATAAGTCATTGCCTTATTTATTCCATGCCACAGGCCCTCCTCTGGGTGTAGACAAGTCTGTGTCAGAAAGGAATTGTTATTTGGACAATTCTACCTCAGGAATTACTGAAATATCAGGGTATAGAGCAAGCAAAAGCTCAGGACAAAATGACAAGGAGGGAGAATGTCTTATTTAAGATAGTTTGACCATTTATGCTAAAGCTCTTTATAAATCCCTGTCTCTGCCAAAATACCTACATATGACACTGATCAAGTCATTTAGAATAACATTTTAGCAGGTGGCCAGGTTTTGAAGCCTTGGGATGTGATTTACAAAAGAGCTGAGTGCATTCAGTGATAATTGAAATCAATGAAAAATACATAAAGAGCATGAATTTTTATATAACGCTAGGTAGTCTACAGGATCAGGCCATAGGCATTATATTGGACACCTGCATTACTCTACTTATTACCTTATTACCCTCATTATGTTCAGTGTTTTAATCTCACCCTCATCTAGCAGGGACATTGGGAAAAAAAGAAATCATTGTTATCAAGATTTCATTCACATTCTGTAACTATGCAAAATGAGGGGAAAATTTTAGTTTTAGAAGGATTTTTTTCTAAAATTTGGAGCTACCATTTTTGGGAGAACCAAAAATATTTGGAAATTTAGGAAGATTTGTTTAACAGTGTTAGATGAAAATTGTTTTGACGTTATCAAAGTAAATTGTCTTTGACATTTCCTAAGTGAAATATTTTCTCCATGAAATTTTATCATATTATCACTCAAAATTTTCTAACTAACTGAAACATTCATCTTTTGTTTTGTTTTGAGAGGACTTTGTGTTTAAAAAATGATCCTAGTTAGAATGGAGGGGGAAGTTAATAAAAAGTTAACCTAACACTGAAACCAAACGTTTGTATTTGGACAGTATTTTAGGTTGACTTCATAAGAATTTCCTTTGTCTCTGGCACATCTTAAAAATCTGATCTTGGCATCACCCCTTCCCCGGCGTTCAGCCTCCTGAGCCCCTGTGTTGGTGTTGCCTTGAGCTGGGAGCCAAGGGCCCTTCCCACCTGTGGGACTCAGGGATCATCAACGCAGGGAGTAGAGGAGAGAAGAAAAAATAATCTGAGGTAAACTGCAGTTAAACAAAATTTCCATCTACACAGCTATTTTGTCCAAGTTACAATTGCTGTAAACAAAATCTTACCCCAGGAAGTAACAGGCAATTTCAGTAATAGGCAGAGATATTAGCCTGGGTTTTTGTAAATGTTCAGGACGTGCTAAGTAAGCAAGAGGATTTGTGGATGAGGTTACCGGTGGGATTACAAAGTGTCAAGCAATCTGTTTGCTTAAACTAGGGCCAGTTTAGCAAGAGTTTCCTCATGTTGAATCTGGAAGATTTGTTTGATTTTTTTTTTTTTAATTTTTATTCCATCTCCTTATCTGGACAGTTTGACAGTTTTTTTTATTGAAGGCAAGGCAAAGTGTGGTCTTGTTGATTGGGGACAATTATTAGTAACTAATTCAGACAGAAAATAAATTTGTCCTTTAGGAGGAAAGGGTCAGAATTAAGTGCCTGAGTAAAAAGCCAAGGGTTAAGGGAAAGCTTTGTTTCCTCCTAACCCTAATCCTCATGCACATGTGATTGAGTGAAACTGTTAGGAGCTGAAGACAGGATGCTTTTGGAAGCAGGTAACCCCAGGAAGTGTAGTCACAGTACCTTTATCACGATTACAGATTGATAAATTCAACACATGCTATCATTCTGTATACCAACAGTGAGCTTCACACATGCTAGCTACAATGCACATTCGGTTGCATATACACACATTACCTTACAGGCATACATACAGACAAATATAATGGAGAGAGAAGACTTTTTTCATAAACTCTTATCTAAGTGACCAGCAATGACAAAAAAAAAGACATCAAATGACCTGAAGCACAAAAGATGTGAGATTTTATTTTTCTCTAATTTGAAATACATCAATATATTAAAAGAGAGAGGAGACTTGTCTTTGGATTCTTCTTTCTCCTACACTTAACATGTTGAAAAACTTACTGTTTTCTACTACTACTACACAGCATGACGTTAGCATGACTTATTATAATCCTTTGCTTTTCATGGGCCTGGAATTGATCATATTGGCACCTCTCATATTCTGAGGTACCTGCTCTACTTTGCATCTTGCCACAATGGTTATATTCTCTTATGCCCTTCTCCTTAGCTTCAGTGCATTGCAATCAGATTCAGTTATGCTGCATTAAATATAACACTTAATATCACAATTTATCTGGCTCTGTTACGTTTTGGCTTTGGGTGTTGAGTTTTCCTCGTGTTGAGCTATGAGCATCCCATAATTGTACAAAATTAAAACGGAAGTAATGTTGCTCATCTCTAAATATTTAAATGATATTTTTCTCAAGCATTACATCTTTATGTGTTACTAGTCTGATCAGGTCTTGCTGACCTTGGATCTACATGTTCTCTTTTAATATTCTCAATGATTCAAAGAGTTGCAGTATAAAAGCAAGGTCCCTGGTGGTTAAAAATGACACTGTGAGTAAACTGACACTTCCGTTTTTAAAGGTCAAGCTAAGGCAATTCTGCCTTTGTGGGTTCTCTGTGATTATGCTGTTTATAAAATTCCATTTATACAAAATGACAATATCTGAAATCTTAGTGGCACTTGACTGTCTTAACACATTATAACCATTTTAAAATCTCTACCTTGGCTCCCTGTGATATCTCATATTGACTTTAAAAGCTTATTAATGCTACAGAGAGGCCTCTAGCAGTTACGCTTCAAACAGCTGACTGTGTTTTGTCACCTCAGACCTGCTGATGCTCCAGTTTGCTCTGTGCTTTTTTTTTTTTTTTTTTTTTTTTACCTGCGGAAATAGCTGTTTCCAACTGTTCTATGTTGGTATCTTAGATCTTCTTTTTCTAAAAAAGAATTCTAGAAGATATATTTGTTATTGATTTTCAAGCAGGCATTGGCAAAACAGGTGAAATATCTATTCTATATCTCTGTTTTTCTTAAATTTAAAATGTTTAGTTAATTTAACTATGCATTATTTACATGTGTCTGCAGTACTACTCATAATCTGAACAAGACAGAACAAGAGCATTTTACTATGTTTACTGTATTATATATTTATATTTATTATATTTTCTATCAACCTAAAGCAAAACTAAACCTTAAAAGTTTGTTTTGAGACCCAGATTGTAAGGTTTACAGCACTCACACTATTTCAGTAGAATTTTATCCAAAGAAATACTTGTTCCACACAACCTTCAATCCTCTGCCACTATTTTTTACAGTGATTTTTTTATCATATATCTACCAGAGATTTTGCTGGCCTGCTCTGTACACCAGATATATTCTGCTTTGTCCTTGGGACTGTCAGACAGTGCTTTGTCTTGGACTATAAATTAGTTCAACCATGAAACTTGTAGCAGTTCCCTTCAGCTCTCAGTAAAATGGCTTTTCCAGCTTTACAACAAGGGTCTGGCGTGTAGACTGTAGTCTGGAATAAATAATGTGAGGAAGTAGAAGGATCGGTAAAACTGTCTTTAGCAAGTTGTTGTACATTTGCTTGGTGTGAATAGTTCCATTTAAAGATGTAAAAATGAGTAACCACATGCATGTAACCCCCATCTTGAAAAAAAAGTCATGTGGTGGCTCTGTGTGTTTTAGCTTCATTTACACAAACATATATATATGGTAACACGTACACAATTCAGCACTGACTCTAGACTGTTTTAATGTTTCTGGCAGGAAGCTCTTTTTCTCAAGCTTGCTTTCTATTCAATTTCACATTTCAGTGACTAGATTAAGTACATATTCAGCACTTCATAACCTAATGTGATGCTTCCTAGGACAGAGCAGGACAAACTACATCATTATGCATAGTAATTTTCTCTCAGGGGTTATTTTTTCTGTTCCTTCCCCTAGAATTCCTGCTGCTAGTACATAATGTAACTGCAACTTAAGTTCATTAATTCTGGGTTTAATCGTCAGATAGTTATAATTTATGAACTTCTTCAGGTTGAAAGTGAAAGGCTCTGCTTCCTTGACAATATAATTAAGAATTTGGCGAGTCTTTGCAAACTCTTTTGAGCCTCCAGGAAGCCCTTATGGTTTAATGATAGGAACGTAGACATGCCTGAGATAGCAGAGTCAACACCGTTACTTGAAAAATAACAAAAGTGGATTAGGCAACCTCTTTCACATGAAGTCTCCAACAGCTATAGAAGATCCAGCTGATGGAGGGTCTGAGGATTGTCTCACTCAAGAAGAAAATAAAAAACTAAGAGTAGATGAAAAATACATGCTCCAAAAAGTCTGAAATAGAGATTGGGGCTGGCTGTAAGTATAGATGTTTTTGAATTTCATTTTGGTTTAATTCACTACCAGACTAGGCTTTTATTTGTTTCCTTCACATGCTGCAGCAAGCTATATTAGATTTTAAGTGTGCCAAATAATCACTGAATTCTATTTCAGAAGGAACAATAAATACTGGAAAACATTTCTTTCTCTAAATTTACATTATTTGTCATTATTATTAAATAATGACATTATAGATAGAGTACCTGTTGCTACTGTCTTTTCACATCCAAAGGTCATTAAATGAATTTTGACAGATTCTGTGACTTTCTTCAGTCAGATATATTTCAAGGTCTTTCGTCCAGTGCATACTCAGTTACAGTTACATTCTGTCTTTCTGATCTTTAGCTTCCTATGCCAAGATTTTAGTAATTCATCCTACCGGTCACTTTCAGGAAAGTGGGACACATATTCCTGTAAGGTTTTTCTGCTATTTTCAAATTTCATGAGATGGTATTTATATCACTAATCTTTTATGAGGACTGGGTAGTTTTTTGACATTTACTTATCCTGACACTACCCAATAAAGCATTTCTCTCTCTCTCTCCCTTTCTTGTATGCCTGGCTGCTATTTTTCATGATGTCAGAAGTAACACTGTCCTGGCTTCTTGTCTGTGCTTTTTAAGATTATACACTCTTCGCTGTTCTGAGGTCTTTCTGCTTATTATATCATCTCAGTTTTGTTGTTATCTTTTTCAAGAACTAATGTAGTTCTGAAGGATTGGGATAGATATTTTTTTCAAGGCAGTGTGAAGAGCATCTCCACTCTTCATCTCTACTTAATATTCACATTAACTCACTATCTCACAGATAACATGAATCTAATAGTAATTCAGACTTTGTCCCACTTTGTACGATTCCAGTTCTCCAGCAGCAAAACTTCCAGTTTGCTTTTTGGGACTTCTGCAGCTTCTTTCTGTCCTCCCCTTTTTTGGAGAAAAGAGTTCACAGTGATTTCCAGTTTCCCATAAAAATGTATTCCTGAATTTGTATTTTAGATAAACTATCAAGCTTCTCTATCTGATACAACTCTGGGTCCACCAAATGCCATTAAGCATGCAACCTGCAGCTCCAAGCTTCAGAAACTTTAATATCTGTGTACTCCTGTCATAATAAATTTTATCATTTTACGGTGAGATAAGTTTTACTTTCCACTATATTTTTGACTAAGCTAGGAAGTCTGATCTTGATATTTCTGTTAAAACAAAATTTTGCCTGATAATAGACTATGTTTTAGAGATGGTACTCACATAATCATTGGCATAAGCATACATCTATTCTACAGCTCCTTGTGAATAGACTTTTATCTATCTGAACTCCATTTTCCTTTGCATCATTCAGTTCAGAGAGTCTGGGACTGGATGTGCTCCTTTGGAAATTCATAATTCTGTGCAAGGGTTCTGCCTATTGAGCTGCAGACTGTGATAAGACATAAAAATTTCTAGAACTCCATGCCTGGCAAATACATATTTAATGTTTCCTGTAGAAATATTCAGATACATTTCTCCCTAAAGTAACTTTATGACAACAGAAACAATAATCAATAGAAATGCAAGGGAAATATCTGACATGATTAGGTATGTATAACTAACATGAACTGTAAATAAGTTGGTTTTAGACTATGGTTCCAGAGTATTCTGATTTGCCAGGAGGATTTTCTTACTTTTTCTACACTGAACTCTTATATGTACATTATCAATTTTTGCTGCCTCCATTTTTTTTTCTGTTCCATATAGTATATCTTGGGATTGTCTTTAATATACTCATATGATTCTAGTGTATACTCAGAAGTTAATCTAACCACAGAATTTGGCACCACAATTCTATTGCCTCTAGATAGAAAGTTACAATTGCTTCTGTTTTTGTTCTGAACTGCTAATAGTGATCTGGGCTGGGTCCGTACATAAATATTTGTGAATATTCATAAGAATGACTGCAGTGATTTCTGATCTTATGTTTTACTCTACTTCTGATTATCCAATCCATGTAATTTCCCAGATGATATTTTGTTAATTTTCACATGTATAATAGGGCTTTTACTTTAACTCACCTAATGTCTATCAGTACTTTTTCTGGTTTATACTATATTTACAAATATTGTAATTGAAATTGAAAAAAAATATATATTTTGCAGCTATATTTACTGCTATCACCTTTGCTATTGGCACAAGTGTTATGTGACTAGTTCTTGTTATTGACAATTTTCCATTAGTAGAAGTGTGAAACTTCTTTCATCTAAATTCTTACTCTCTATAATCATAGAATCACAGAATCACAGAATGCCTAAGGTTGGAAGGGACCTCTAAAGGTCATCTAGTCCAACCCCCCTGC
>JAWLRI010000254.1:230821-254189 GCA_034781795.1 Crypturellus tataupa | reverse complement strand
ACACTAATTAGATCCCCTCTCAGCCTTCTCTTCTCCAGGCTGAACAGACCCAGCTCCCTCAGCCTCTCCTCATAGGGACATTCTAATGCATAGGGACATTCTAATTTGGTAACTATCCAGCATTCAAAATATTCTGTAAGCATCCTATGCTTTAACTACTTTCTAAAGCATCCAGAAATGACTAGGTTTGAGTATTGCTATCAACATACCCAAAGAAAAGAGTTTTATTAACCCCTTAAGCTTTGAAACTGCCCATCCAAGCTGACATTCATGTAACATTGTGCATTCTTCTGTACAAGTTTGACATTCATGAATAAAGGTTGTCAAGTTTGAAATTAATTTTCCATCAGATTTTTACATCCCCATCCATCTTTGCATGCTCCTTTGTCTTCTGATTTGTCATATTTAGAATAGCCTGGAATTGACTGCCGCCTTTGCATTTTCTTCTTCAGCCCTTCTTTCAAATATTTTATTGAGCCTGAAGTTTAATATTTGTCTATGCAATTTGGGTCCTGTTTTGTAGTCCTGTCAAATGCACATTTTAGCCTTTTATGATGCTCTTCTACTGTTTTCTCACATGTCAGAATGTTATCAACACATATTTCAATAGGTTCTGTTTCTTCGAATATTATGTAGCACTTCTTAGTGAAAAATGTCAGGAGTATATTTTAAGTCAAGCAAGTCTGTGAAAGCACTTCATCCTGCATAGTGCATTGGAAGTGGCCCGTTTTGAACTTCTCTTATCCAAGGAGATTTGTAAGAACTAGGCAAATACATTTAAAGTAGTTAAAAGATTAAAATGTGCCATTTCCTGGAAAATGTTCATTTTTAACAAACTATTTAGTTCCCTTATATCAAACCACAAACTGATTAATATAGCCTTGCTTCAGCTATAGTCTTTTCTATTCTTTCACTTTGCTTTTGCTACTCGATAGTTGACTTCTTTGGGTTTGAGCCAAAGACTGTGTCATGATCCAAAGACTATTTCTGGGGTACAGATTTCTAAATGAACAAGTTCTACGGCAAGTGTGTCCATACTGTTAAGGGAATGTGGTCAGAAGACTGGAATACATTACCCTTTCTTGCTGAAGGCTGTGATCACCCAATTCCCATGAACAGTATGTCTCAAATCGTGGACATGGAGATGCTAACATAGGTCCAGAATGCTTCAATGTTCCCTGACCCTCTTCTCAAGAGCCCTTGCATATGCTTTTTGGCATCTCTATCAGTAGTTTAGTGTACATTTGTACATTTGGGATGAGAATTCAGCAGGTTAACTTCAATATCTTTGGGTTGTGCTCTTTACAGGAGATAAGCTGGCTGAGCAGAAGCCTTCTCCTCTATTTTTTTTTCCTTCTCCTTTGAAATGGCTAGTCTGTTTGAGCCTGTGGACTGCACAGTAGGACCTGCACTACCGCTTGTGAGGCTTGACTACTTCTGCTTTGGGCAAGGCAGAAAATGGCTGAGTTGTTAGTTAGCAGGAACTGAGCTAAAAGGATAGGGGAGATCTCAATGTAGCTGAAGTGTAGTGACTGTTCTCAAAGAAGTGACTGCATTAAGTAAAACAGCCAAAAGTATCCTATAGAGATAAGGCAGAGAAGATGTTTACAAGGAGAGGACTAAAGGGTCAGGTGGGAACACCTTCAGCTGGAGCATGTACAGTCTAATAGTGAGAAGTAAAATCTCCCTGGGTGCTATCTGGAAACAGTGTCACCTCAATACCAATATTCTCTCACATTATACTGAACAAACAGAGAAATGAAATGAATACATTTTCTATCTTTATATGTAGTTCAAATGAATAGAAATATATGTACAAATACACACAGCACATTTGGAAAGCACATTTGGAACGATAAAATTCATACAATAAAGAAAATTAATATGTCAAAACCTGTATGATAATTGTGAATTATTTACTTATAGCATACAATGCTTAATCTGTGCTGTTTTCTGCTCAGATTACCCATCCCATCAAGCACTAAGTAATATACACCTGCCAGGACATTAAATCAAGTATGTATTAGAAACTGTGTTTCTGTCTTATATTATTTCAAATTAAAAATATACTGAAGTTCCAAAGAGTTTTTTTCCTCCTAGGAATTTGCACTATCATTTGCAAGAGCAATTATATCATGAGGTATATGAGAAATGAATACCAAAATGTGCTATGAATATTGCAGAATATTGTTTGATTTGACCGTTCTTATTTTCTACTGAGTGGAGAATGTGACAGCAAGACAAACAAGAACAATGTGCAAGGTAAGGAAATTACAACACATAGAGAATGAGATAGCTAGTGTGGTAAGAAAAATCAGAGAAGCTCATGCAATTACAATGGAGAAAAATAAATAACAGGAAGGAAATAAACTCACGAATAAGGATAGAAAATAATGAGTTTAAAATGACTAATCTAGCTGCTCTTTAAATCCTTCTTAAAGAAAATTATGATGAGGTACACAGGCATCCAAAAACTATTGAAGAACATTGTAAATATAACTGCTGATACAAGATAAGGAAATGAAATGTAGAAATAAATAAATAAACAAATAATATTAAGGACATAAACTGTTTAACATAGGCAGGAAATGGAAATTTATGTTTTGCATGTAAAAAAAATACTCTGGAAGGCAATTTACAGCTGGAATAAGATACAAATCCATGTAAAGAGAGGGAATGAGCATGATTCTCATTATTTCTATATATTTCTATGCAAATGTGAGGATTGAAATCAACAAAATCATCTCAGCTTAACCTTTCAAGCAGCAGTGAGTGGATCCCAGTAAAGAATTAAAAAAAAAATCACTAACAGTTTTTCCATTTCTATCTATTTTTTCACATAACTCCCATAACTCCTATATGTCAGACCTGGGAAGATAAACAGGTTGTTCTTTATCCCAGAAGCTATGTCTCTCTGGGGATATTGTAACCTTTTGCCTACCTGTAATGCCTGGACTCTGGCGGTTCTTTCAGACAGCTGCTCTAAAGGACTTCCCATTCCATGTACCGTATCCCAGAGGGCTGTGCTGACAGTCAGATGGACCCTGACAGACCGGAGAGATGAGCAGAGTGGGACTTCACTCTGTTCAACAAATACAAGTGCAGAGTCATTCACTGAGGGAGGAATAACCCCATGTATCATCACAGACTGGGAACTGATGTGCTGAAAAGCAGCTCTATGGAGAAGAACCTGGGAGTCCTGGTGGACAACACATAGACCTTAAGCCAGCAATATTCCCTGGTGGCCAAGAAGGCCAACGGTACCTGAGAAGTATTAGGAGGAGTGTTGCCAGCAGGTCGAAGGAGATGACCAGCAGGTTCATCTAGAGTGCTGTGTCCAGTGCTGGGCTCCCCAGTACAAGAGAGAGGATACAAGAGTCCAAGAGGGATGTGAAACTGGAAACAGTTCAGCGCAGAGCTACAAAGATGGTGAAGCATCTATCCTATGAGGAGAGGCTAACAGACCTCAGCCTGCTCAGTTGGGAGAAGGGAAGGCTGAGGGGGCATATTATCAGTGTGTACAGATACCTTAAGGTAGGGTGCCAAGAGGATGGGACCAGATATTTTTCAGTGGTGGTCAGTGATAGGACCAGAGGCAAATTCCTCAAACCAAAGCACAGAAAGTTCCATCCGAATATGGGGAAAAGCCTTCCTTACTGTGAGAGTAACAGAGCACTGGAACAGGTTGCGCAGGAGAGGTTGTATGCATGCCAAGAGACATTGAAAATCCATCTGGACATGGTCCTAGGTGTTGTAGGTGACCCTGCCTGAGTAGGGAGCTTGAACTAGATGATCTGCAGAGGTCCTTTCCAACCTCAACCACCATGTGATACTGTGATTAAGATTTTTAATAATTAGGTCTTTAATAACACACTGGAGAAGCATGTTTCCCATCCTCCTGGTTTGCAAAACTGTTATGAGTCTGTAAGATCAGACGTAGGATGTAAGCTGCTTAGCACGACTTTGAAGATGCAAAGTTAAGATGGATTTACAATGACTTTACACAGTCAGTGCAGTTCAGAGCAAAGGGTTGAACATGTATATCTTGCACAAAAATTTTCTGGTATTTTTGCACAGATTTTCTGAGCAAACTGTGCAACAAACCACTAGCTTTTTATGGCCCTTGTTTTGTGTCTGTATTTGACTTACTAAGCATGCTTCTCTGGTCTTAGTGAGGAGAGGAGAGGGAAAGGAGGGGAGGAGAAATTTGCAATTTTGTGCATGCATGCTTTAGGACTTATTTGTTATTTTATTCATTTTATTCTAGTCCCTCTAGGCAAGGAAAAGGACTAGAATCTTCATTTCCATTTAACCAAAAATACTGGTTTGAACTGATAGTATTTCAGAGATAGCTTGAAAAAGAAATATGTAAGCTATGCAGAGTTTTAAAAAATCTCTGAAAAATATTGTGTTGTAGTATCTCTTTATTTGTAGATCTGTCTTGTAATTTTCTTCATCTGTGTTTATCAAATATGTGGATTATTGGTAGTGCAATAATTCACAGAAACAATCTGCTAGATAGAATGTGAAGAAGTGACAATGAATAGGCTAAGTAACCAATTTTTCCAAAACACTCTTATCACCTAAGCATTGTATCATCAGCTATTATACATTAGAATAGAAGCAGAAGAGAAAGAAAAGGCTGTTCTGAGGTTATTCTGTCATACCATATAACTTTCCTTACCTCATTTTCCAAGGTAGTAAAAAATAATATTTTTTCCTTTTTTTTTTTTTTTTAATAAATGAGAAGTTCTCTGCAAAACAGTTAACAGCAAGTAAAGGGCTAATAAAATTGATGAGTTTACACTGATGAGATGGTGGATGGTAAAGAAGGTCTGGGAGAGGAGAAAGGAGGAACCTACCCCCTCCCATTATTGTTAAAGGGGTACATTGCCTTTAAATGAGCTCATATTTCACTACTGCTGCACAACAAGGTCTGGTTAATTAAGCTGTGCGATTTCATTAAAGAAAAAGATAATACAAATCTGTCCCTATCCAGCTTCATTACTTTTATTTTTATTTTGTTTTAAGAAAGAAAAGCTTCTGCAGAAAAGACTGTCAAATTAACACTGGTATGTGCTTCTTTGGGGATTTCTTGAATACACCATTTAAAAAGGTTATCTTATTAAACCAATTCCCATAAGACACCTGCCTGTCAAACCTTTCCTACCAAATAATCCTTGCTATTCCTGGCCATTGATTAGAGAATCATATAATAAAGAAATAGCTCTCCTCTCTTCCGTTATTAGACAACATAGTCTCAAACTTGTATTCATTGATGTCTGCAGATTTAGAGTCCTGAGGTAAGGACTTCCCCACCACAGCAATAAAAACTGAGGTAGAAAATATTACTTTTATTGTCTGCTAACTTCATTACTTTTTCCCAAAGCACTTTCTTACCTGTCTTTTTTCTTGCTTGTCAGAATTACATGACACACATATATAATGTGACCCTAATTTGGCAGAACACTCTCTTTTTTGGGGGGATGATATTTCAGTTCCACCCTGATGACAGCTCTAGTTCCCCTCATATTTTCTGGGCAAAAATATGGTTTTCTTAGTTCTATCTCAGTTTCCAATGAAAACATTATGATGTTCTGACACTTAAATTTCTGATAGTTCAAGCTTCATATCTCCTTGTCCAATACTGGGTCAAGTTCTACATTTTATTAAACAGATTTGGATTTGTTTGCTTGCTTGTTTGTTTTTTATTTTTAAATGTAGAATGCATTTCTTATAAGACCAATGGTAGCAATGAGGAAACACACAAAAGTAATCTATCTGTTAGAATTCAAATATCCTGTAGCATAGCTATGCTTGTGCTAATATAGCAAAGGAAATAAGTAATAACTTTCTTATAATGCTCTCATTCTTTATATTAGGTCATTCTCCCAGGAATAGCTTTGTCCTATGTCAAAACTATATAGTTCCCATTAATACAACATCAGTCCTTCGCAGCCCCTTCTTTTCAGATAAGTATCTTCTGGTTTCTGGTATTTCTGGCTAGGAAGGGTTAGAGAGGGTGCAGTGTAGAAAGGAAAAGTGACCAGGGAGATACAGAATAAGAAATGGGAAAGAGAAAAGGACAAGATGTCAAGGAGGTGCTTGGCCATATAGGAATGACAGCTCCGCATTGCAGGGTGGGAGATATATAGACAAGTGTCAAAGGATGTAGCCTGGGTGGCAAATAAGAGTGCACAATTCACGTGCAGTCTCTCTTCGGCTTATGTAATAGTTGCTACAGGTTTGTAAACATAGCTGTCTACCTACTCCCACACCCCCCCTACCCACTCCCTGTCATGGTAGGAACCACAAAGTGAAGCATACTGAACAAAATTAAAAAATATATGACCATTCCAAAAGTAAACAAAAGTGAGGATAAATAAGGGTTCATTTGCTGAAGAACCATATTTTGACTCTGATTTCAGTACCAAAAAAAAAAAAAAAAAAAAGGAGCTGCATTTCATAAAGACATTGTAAAAATAAGCTCTTAGGTTTTTTTTCCATTCTTTTTATCAGCATCATTTCCTAAATTTTGTTAAAATTGGGCATGGGGTTAAATATTTTTCCTTTCTTACTGTTGGAAATAGGTGTAATACCTATTGGATGGATTATGAATTATTTATAATGTGTAAGCATTCTCTTCCCCATAGTAATTTCTTTCTTTCCCTCCATTCCCCTTCCTCCCTATCAGCTATAACATCTTTTCAAAAGTTATGATATCACCCATATATCTGCTCCTAGCACTCTTCTTACTTTAAAACTCTCAAAATACCTTCACAGCAGCATTCCTCCTGAACAGTTGCATGCTTTGCCTGTCACGGACCTTTGGAAAGTTAAATGATTAATGTGACCTTGCTCCTCACTTCATGTTTCTGCCTTTTTCTAACTGAACAGGGTTTACCGATGCTGAGCTATATCATCTCATTTGTTTTCTGTTGTATTATTCAAAAGAGTAAGTGCTACCAGATATAAGTTAGAGGATTCAGTACCAATACCACAGTAGTCGCTAAAGATGAGTCACTTGCTCCATAAAGAAGATCCCCCAAACAGAAATGACTCAAGCTAATATTAGACTTCCCTCCATTTCACCTGTGCACAATGAGTCTATTCATGCTATAGCTCTGAGGAGGGTTGAAAATAAGGAGTTTAAAGCACTAGGTAAGTATGGGTGGCTGTCAGCAGAAGGTAAAATTCACCCTGCAAAACTTAAAACTATTTTCCCTTCTAACACAGCAGGAAACCCCTAGGAGTACAGTGCCCATTTGACTTTTAATCACAGCACAAGTTTCTCTTGAGGTAGTACCAGCTCTGCAGTCTTCCTTCACATGTTAGACAAAACCTGCAGAGCTCTTCATCCGGCTCTGTTCACCCCATCAGTTTTTTTTCCTTCATGTCTTCTGTCTTCAAGAAAGCAGCAGTCCATCTTGTATCCACACTATTCAAAGCTTCAGTCTGCTCGTTGCATTTGCACCACAGCAATATTATTCCTGAAGAAGTTATTCTTTTATTATGAAGAAGTTATTTCTTTTTTGTAACTAGGTTCATTTTTTTAGTTTGACTTCTCTTGGATAAGGTAGGTTTTATCCATTTTTCAATGGATGAATACAAGGAAGTAGTTTGTATTTTTATAGCTTCTAAAGAAGTAACTGCTTTTTATGGATTCCCATCAAAATAGGTTTAAAGTTTTGCTTTTAGACTTTGTTGCTAGATGGAGACTTGATTTAGTTTCTTTGAGATGGATTCTTAACTTTTTATATATCATTAATCCATAAGTTAAAAGGAAATAATAAAACTGGAGACTTTGCCATTGTCTCTGGTTTGGGATTTCCTTTTACTCTGTCCATCAAGAAATGCTAAGTGGTCCAGTTAGCTGTCATGGTGGTTATTCTCGTCTGCACCTTTCTGGTATGTATACTTTATGTGCGGAACAGAAACACTTGGAAAGTAATGTTTCCGTTTTCTATTTAGGAGACTTTAATAGCATGTCAAAAAGCTGCAAATAAAAAGAGAAACTCCAGCTGTGACATCAGTCACATGTTGCCTGAATACTGTCAAATGCTTTGTAGACCATTTGTTGCAATACACTTGTTTGATTTTGCATTCACAGAACTGCAGCAAATCACTGATGATTCAGTTTTCCATAAACCCCAGAGACATATCCACCAACCACAGATGTAACAATCCAAATAGTGCCCTTGGTGTGCAGAGGATTTCTGGTTCACAGGTGACCAAAGTTAGGGATTTACAGGCAAGTAAAGGAAATTGTTCACCCAAGTATTTTATCTTGTCTTGTCCATCTCAGGACCAGCAAGAAACTCACTTGAACTAGCTTGAAAAGCTGCAAGTTAAGAAAATTCTCTGGGGAGGAAAGGTGGATAGAAAAGATGGCAGAAAGAGAGATTTCTTGCAGGGAAGGGTTAGTCACATGAGCATGTGAAGACTGAGATCCCATTCCAGTCACCAAATAACAGCTGCATTGTCAGAAGTAAAATTTATGAACTCACTGTTTGAGTGGATTCTGTGCATCCTTACTGATTAAAGGATTTAAATAATAATTCCTCAAAGCACTCTTGCTACCACCGAGAAGTCTAATATGTGGAAAGATATCCATTCCTATTGCCTAACAATTCTTCTGATTCAAATGCAACTTGAGGTCTTGGAGGAAACACCTGCCCTTTCCATCTCCAGCACAAAATGGACAAAGAATGATTCTTGTTTTATCAGTCTTGAGAATTAATATGATTACCTTGTGCATTTTTTGTCAAGTTGGTGCTTTAGACCCATTGAAGTATTGAGTCCCTGTTAGTTATGACTTTGTATTCCTATTTAGTCTAACAAAAATGTGCTTTTTTCAATGGTATGCTGCTTACTTACTTATAGCATAACTTCCTTTTGGCATACCTTGCTTTGTCCGTTAACTTGCATTGTATATGCAATATAAAAATTATAAAAAACTATTTCATTCTTGCAATTTTAAGCATGTTCTAAGCACTTGTCAGAATACACATGCAAGATTTTGGCCAACACTCTACTCTTTTCTAAATGTACCTCTGTTCTCCTCACAATTTAATTAATGTTTATAACAAATTCGTGATTTTTGCTCTTTTTATATAATATCTTCAATATAAATTTCTTATTAGCATAACTTAAAATCTGTAACTTTTAGAAATTCTTGACTTATGTTAGAATTCTCTTGAACACATGGATAGGTCTGTATACTAGTCATTTTTTTTGTAGAAGAAAGTAATTCTGTGGGTGCTTTTTTCCAATTCCTGGATTCCTACTGCAGTACTGTGCTTAAGCTGTGTTTTTAAGTACATATCTCACTGCAGTTTCCCAAGCCCTTGATGCCACAAAATGAAGTTACTGCGGGATGTGCTGGAAAACCACTCAGTTGCTGCATGCTAGTGAGAGCCTGCATCAATGAGTATCTGTCAGCCTGTTAGTGTGAGTAACACTTAAACAATGAATGAGAAATTTACAGTCTAATCTTTAATAAGAAGCATTTAAAGCTCATTTCTAGATAAATTATTAATATTTTTATATGGTTTTCAAGTGCTTCAAAACAGTTGTTTTTGATCAGGGCTATATAGTAATATTCCCCAAAACAACTGATTTATTAGAAAAAAATATTGTTCAAGATGTGGTCCGTGCATTTTCAGATTCTATGCAGTTTTGTGTTAGCAAGTACCCAAGTGAAATGATTTTACTTTGTTCACTCTGTGGAATACTTAAGTCACTCACTGAAAGATTTACATGCTTAGGTGACACACCAGCATAAAATGAATTAGATATTTTACACATTAATAGATCATTTTGTAAATTTTTGCGTGGAGAATATAACATTTTGTAAACATCCACAGCAGCCTGAATGTTCAAGTATCCACATTAAGTGTAAAAAAAAAATTTTAAAGATGGCCAAATTTAAATTAGCTTTTGCAGAAACAGCTGCTTATGAACATTTTCTTCTATGTTTAGCCTTAATTAACAGCTTAACAAGTTCTGAGATTCTATTATGATTTTCATCATATTTCACCTTTTGTTTTTCATTTTGTGTAACCTGATGTTTTGAAGCCTGTGATAGTTTGTTTTGATATCGAATGAAAAACATGATCTTCTGACTACAGAGAACTGATCTTGGAATAGCAACTACCTCCTGCAGAAATGGTTTAATTTAATACCTATCAAAACAATGAGTAATTTCTTCACAGAAGTGATGTAAAGGAACAGTTTTCAAGCATGAGTATGGAAATAGCCTTCCAGAAAGCTTGTATATGTCCTGAGACCAAAAAGATGCAAAAAGTAGCTGTCTTCTTTAGATCTGCATATTTAGATTTTTTTTATATATTTAAAAGAAAGGCTTATAAAGTCTATATATGTTTCTTTTAAGTATTATCCCATAAGAAATGATTTGAGGGAATCATGAGAATATAAAACACTAAAGGAAAATTCTGAACTACTCTATGAAAGTGAACATATAAGAGAAACATAAAGCTTCGAATTCAAGCTTTGAATTCAGGACAATCTGTGGAAAAGGAGAAATGGAAAAGTGATTCTAAGATACTTTCCTATTTCCTGTGCCTCAGAGTATCCACAAACAAAACAGGATAATAGGGAAGAAAATGTGCCTAGTGTGCCGCGTTTTCTACCCATGGTTAGGGAGGACATCCATGAATTAGTCTTTCAGGAAGAATAACAAATTCACATTCAAGCCCCCAGCAAGCTCTGCTGGAGTGGCATGAAAGAGAGAGAGGCAAAAGCCCTCATTTATTCTTGCACCTCCGGGCCACTTCTAGCCCCTTTCCTTGTGACAGGGTATGTCTCTTCTGAGAACTTCAGATGTGGCCCCAGCACAGGAGCTTGCAGGCTGGAGGGGAGGTATAAGGCTCTCCATTTCCCTTTACATCTGGGTCTGGTTGTGCAAAACAGACCTCCATGCACTCCTTCGCCATGTGCACTTCTTGCACTTGTAGCACAGCTGCAAAAGAGGATTAAAAAAATTCCTCAGGAGCCGACATAGAAAAACAAAGGTAAAATTCTCTATTTTCATGTTTCAGTTTTTTAATGAGATGTTAAAATTCAGCTTCCCATACTGGAGCCAAGAACAGCTTCTATTAGCCACAGAGCTAAGAGGAAGGCTCCCCATTATTCGCATGTGCTTGTACAGAAATGCTCCCCCTTCTTCTCCTCCTGACAGTTATTTTCATTCAGAAATGAGATTGCACATTCACAATGCTTCATATTGTGAATTTCAAGTATGCAGAACAGGGATCCAGTCTTCTTGACAGACTGGGGTAGAAGCATGTGTACACCTTGTGAAAACTCAGCTTTTGCCTTGGAGAATACATGTACAGTTGCTGATTTTCCAAGATATGCACTGGTGTGTACCCTGGAGAATGGTAAAAGCTTTCCTGCATATAAGCAGCAAGCACAATTACAAAATCTGTACATGCCAGCCGTGTCAAGAATTTTCACAGTAAACCTTCCCAAGATCACGCCTTCATGATAGACAGTTAAATTACATTATGCAAATTTTATGCAAATACATGCACTGCATATGATAATTAAAACCTTCCTAAATACATATTTACAAAATAGACAATCCATCATGGTCCATGAGGTTGTAATCTATATTTTTTTAAATGAACAGTGCAAAACCTGTGAAAAACCAGTGAAAATTCACACAAAAAAAGGATGTTAATCATCCAAAACAGAACGATCTATCATTTATCTACTTAAGTTCTTTACAGAGCGTCATTCATTCAAAAAAACATCCACTGATTTGCTAACTAAAGATTGGAAGTCCTTATCAACAGTTTTTGCTGGTGTTAAGTACAAAAGCTAATGCGCTAGTACGATTGTGGGCCGTTCTTAATCACAGAGAGGAAGTGAAAATCTCACTGCAGCTTTATGCAACAGAACCTGGCATAAACAGAAAATCGATCATGAAATATGACTATGGGACATGGCCGTGAGAATATATTTGGACTTCATTTTTCTATTTCACTTAGAAAATAGCAACTTTTGGTGCCATTGGAATTCATACTATGATCTATACACATAGAGAGCTTCGCTTCTCTAGCTCAGGACTGCTTCAGCCTGAGTCCTGACCAGGTTTGACATGTTCTTGAGCCTGGCCATACCAGATTGCCCACACCTGCTCAGGATGATGGTCTTTTCTCTCCCTCTTACTTTTCACTACTTTCCAAGAAAGAGGCTTTGTAGTTTTCTCCTCCTGCTTCCAGTTCTTCAGTTAGTATTTTCATGATGGTTTCACTGGAAAAGTGGTAATTCCTGCCTACTCCATCTATGGCTGCATGAGCAAAACTCATGGTCTGTTTACCCCATTTCTCTCTCAGCTGACAAGACTTGGTAAACTCCTCATTCTGAATCTTGTTCTGAGAAGGTCACCCAGTGCTCTGCAAGCCCCAGGCCATAGCATGAAAACACACAGCCTTCTAGCCTGGTATTGCCAGAAGTGAAATACAGCTTTATATTTATTCTGAAGACTAATCTTAAAATAACCAGGATTATTCACACATATAGAGGTAATACTTATGATTTTGGAACTGAGGAACACTGTCACACTCTTCAAGGCAAGTATACAGTACCAGTGATTTAGCTGAATGACTGAGTACTGATTTAGTACTCATTAACAATATTTTTCAACATTATTCAACTTTCTCTTTGACAGTTGCTGACACATGAATCTGAGCAGTCTCCATTTTCTTTCCATGCGGACTTTGGTGTGTAGCATGGGCATTATGTATTTTTGATAGTGTTCTTTGCCAGAGAATTATTTCCATCCTCTTTCACCATGAGCTAGTATTGTTTTCACTTTTCATAATACCAACCTGATGAAATAAAGATTTTTTTTAGTCTACTGTCAGAAGACAATCTCTGAGCAGACACTCTGTATCTTATTGTTACTCGATATGAGCAAGAGTAGAAGAATCAGACTCTGAGTAATCTGCAAAAAAACACTCTGAGTGTCTGCTCAGTGATTGTGATTTTCTTTTTTGGTGGAGCTTCCTATCAAGTGATCTCACCTGACACACTGGTACCTTCTGGATTAGTCTCATGCTGGGCTCTGAATTCTGTCAGAATAGCACTGGTGAGGCCATTAAAATTGTATTCCTGCAGGCAGGCACGAGATGGATTTGCCAGTTGGGCTCTATCAGAGCAAGATTTTTATGAACAGCAAGAACAACAAAAGTAGCAGGTTTTCTGCTCTGACCAGCTATCCAGAACATTGGCATTTATCAGAACCAAGCTGCAGACTATTTAAACTCCAATTATCACTACTTTTGGATTTGTAGCATTTTGAAATGTCTCCCAATAAGCAATGTCTATAACCACCCTAAAGAGTGGTTCTGCAAAAGGGCACTTTCCAAAGAAAATGTAAAAATATTCCTAAGTATAATTGTTTTGCTTTAAACTAAAGATATTGACATAAAGAGCAGAATGGCCTTGGCACTTTATCAATTGTTGATGTTTTTGGATTGTTGATGTCCTCATATTTAAATCTATTAGAAGTTTCATATCACAGTAGGCCAGCTGGCAGGCTTGAGAGCAATGACAAGACGGCATCCAGAAACATGCTCTGGGGGAGTGGAAGCAAAGTATATTGAAATGTGCTTTAGTTCTGTGGAAGGGAGAGAAAAGCAAGAATATGAACTCTGATCCACCTGAGCAGGACTGCACATCTGGGGGGAACTTCTGTGCAGCAGATCTTGGAAACCAGAAACTAAAATTCCTAATTTAATTTTCTAATTCCTAATAATTGCATGTAACACTGTTTATAAAACTGAGAGAAAAATATCCCCCAGCACTGGAACAGAACCTGTACAAAAAGAGATGAAAGTATTTTAGTGTGACTAATTTATTTAGCTTTACAATAATAAAATTGGTTCTAGGTAGAAGGACTATTGCAAAAGAAATTCATTCAGCATTTATAAAAGGCTTTTTACTCTTAATTTCTCTTATATGTTTTGTGTGTTTTGATGAGTATAGTAGGGAAAAAAAGTGTAATCACCAAAGCAAATACCATAAGAACATTGCATTTGCTAATGCTGAGGGCTTTGATAGATCTAGCAATGATGCAGACCTTTAGACACAGGTGTCTAAATCAGTTTGCCCCTATGATATTTGGCCATACCTCATAGGAGTGCAAGGATCAAATTGCCACTTGCAGATTCCCGAACTGACAAGCATGTTTCATTTTCTTTAACTGTGAAGGAAGAGTATCTCCCACACAAATCACAGAGCAACTGCCAAGTGTTCTTCATAAACATGTAAATATTGTCTCTTTCTTGCTTGTTTGCCTGTTTGGAAATAAACATCCGGAAAAGCAATGACCTGAGTGCTGAGAAGCAGAGTAGAACTGTAACTGTACCATTTAGAGTTAAAATCCTGAAGAGATGAAAATAGACTGCTTGATTGCTGGTTGTCTCATCAGCCCTTGTGAAAAGCAGCTGACAGTGTTCATGTTTGGGAGAGGAGAGGAAATTGGAAATCCATTATATTTTTACTGGTATGTATGTGTTCAAAAAATATAGTGAGCGTTTTCACTACATTTCAGAAATGTCCAGTATAATATTCATCATCAGGAGAGTAATTTGGTTAAGAAATTGCTTAATTTCTTCAAACTCAATCTGTGCTAATGGGAAACAGGAAATCTGAAGATGGATGGGATACCCCGGGGTTTTTCCCTTTCTGCCTGATTCCTGCTTGTGATAGAGTGCTGGCATTTGGGTTTGCCTTTGTAAGCTCAACCACCAGACTGGGCTTAAACTTGCAGAAAATTAGTGACCACTTTGAGTGCAATAAACACCACAAACTGTAACAGAAACAGGTGGTTCTTTCTCTGCTAGCAGTGAACAGTGGCTGGTTTGATGCCCACACACTGCTTCCTCCTCAAAGAGCTTCAGCTCAACCGGACCATGGACCGGCCTGATAAGAATCTGAAGCACTGGCCATGCTTCAAAGGTAGACAGTGTTGGACCACATTGTCTTGCCCATAAGCAGCTCTGCTATTTCAGCCAGGAGTTCGTGAAATCTGCACTACAAGCACATGAGAGAAATGCACAGGCAACATTCAGCTTTACTTGCCACTCAGCAGGATAAAAAAGGAAAAGTAGGTGGAAAGCACTAGGTTCTCACAATAAAAGAATAGTACACACTGCCTTTTAATGAGATTTCATTTTTCCCCTTGTATCAGCTGTTGGTTTTATGATTGTATCACTGATGTGCACACTGTCATCTGGTCTTTAATATCATGCTCTTCGTTACAAACGTCAAAATTCTTAACACTGTCTTCTGGCATGCTATTCATTCATTCATAGAGCACTAATGATGCACATTGTTCAGACAGATTTTTTTTCCACAAAGTAAAAAGAAATTTTGTCAGAGATTATAAAAAGATCTTAGGTCTCCAATTTTTGTCCTCCCACCACTGCTTGTTAGGCTGCTCAGGTTCCCTAGGGCAACTTTAAGCACTGGCAAGAATTTGCAGGTACTGGGACAGTTCCCTCAGCAGAGGTCCCCTAGGAAATCAGAGAGAGACTCTCCTCGACTCCTTGACTTTACTGGAAATAAAACAAAGTTCCCATATTCTGATTCTTTTCTTCACATTTGGTTGGGCACTTGACTTTCAGGCAGTTTTAATAATTTTAGGAAGTTGAAGAGAGAACAAACAAGCAAAAAAACAGCATTTGTGGGCTAGAAGGAGCCAAAGAAACACGAGAAAACAGTCTATGTTCCCGTTTAGGCAAGCTTTTCCACCAGCTGCACTGAAAGATCTTGAGATACATTTTCTTTTTTACCTTTGCAGAAAAGCTTCTCTTCATTTTTGGAGTTAATGTGGCAATCTTCCAAGGCAAACTTACAGAGGAGAGGAAATAAATCATTCTAATGGCTGCCTGATAGGAATCTCAGCACTAGAGAAACTACCTCCTTTCCAGAAAGTCTTGTAAAAAATGACCTCATTTACTTAATCTTTTTGACTCAGTAGTGTTCCTGCTTGATTCTACAGTCTGCAAGGCATAAACACTGTGACATCAAGTAAAGTAATCATGCAATTAGAAGTCAGTTAATTATTCTTCAGATGACCTCTTACTGGTTTTCCTCACACACAGAACAAGTAAATTTTGTGTCTTTTCATACTTCTTGCTAGTTTGTCACTTGAACTATGTGAAATTTAAATAGCTGAAATACTTCGGTATTTCTATCTGGTTTTCACAGCAACACTGCTACTGGTTTGATGATGAATGCATATAGATAGATCAGAGAAACAAACTAAGCTATTTCTTTCATGATATGACCATCATATTAGAATTAATCATAGGCTGATTTATACTTGCACTTGAACCAGACTGCAATACCACTGCACTTAGGAAACCCTAAAAGAATTGGATAATGACACTAAATAAATGGACTTCTCTAAACTAAAATGTGGATGCTAAGCCCAAAGGACTATATTCAAGCCTTTTAAAATGGAAATTCCAACAACTAATATCCTCAGAAAAGATTTTTATCTTCACATCTGTAAGACTGCTTCTGTGCTTTGACATGGCTTAGATTGACATCAGAATAAACAAATAAATGAATAGAAAAGTACAATAGAAAAGCTATTGGTCAGTAAAAAAAAATGTTTTCACAGATCCTTTATGATGTAAGAATAGTATGTGGTTTTCTTTTTAGTCTATTTAGTTTTATCAAGTATTCTAATTACATTTTCCCCAACATGATACATTTCTCAGATCATGTTTGACTTGAATTACTCTTCTGCTGTAAGATGCATGCATGCAGAGATGTCTTCTTTAGAATACCTAGGATTCTGGTTTGGTTTCCTTTCTATCACTATTAATTCATCTACCCTTTACAGGAGAAGAGAGTCCGCCTCTGAACAAGGCAGAATCACCTCAGTCATAAAGACACTATGCTGTATCCAGAACTCCTTTCCAGGGGGACAAAGATGGGTCTTCTTCATTCCTGAATGGCTGATGTGGGCTCGGTGTGAAATCAGCCAGAACTCCTCATACAGCAGCCTCCATTACAGTTCTTTTTTTCTTTCCCTCTTTACCTGAATTTTAAATTTGTCTGGAATTTGTTTTAGATTTCCTTGTTACAACATTTCTGAGAGTGCTGGTCTGCCTTTGCCTAGCTGGTTTTTCAAAGCGAGCTTCCTGTCTCTGTGTAATGGGTTTTTCCTCTTTCCAGTGATGGCTGGGCAGACAGGGATGAAGTCATTGAAGGTTATGAACCTGAAGCCAACGGAGGCATCACTATCAAACTGCAGTCTCCAGAAGTTCTGTCATTTGACGACTACTATCTGAAGTTGCGTCTGGACACAAACACGCGCAACCCCTGGTTCCCCGAGTTCTGGCAGCACAGATTCCAATGCCGCATCCCGGGGCATCCGCTGGAGAACCCCAACTTCCAGAAGAACTGCACCGGTAAGCTCTCAGCTATTTTCCTCATTCAGTCTGTGCTCTGGGGAAAATTTGTCTCCATGTGTTTGGGGAGGGGGAGTTTTTTTGTGTGTGTATTTGTTGTTTTCAAGTGCATAAATCATTGGTGAAAAGTGCCAGTCTCAACTATGTAAATCCCAGCCCTGGTAGGAGTATGTCTGATATTGGTTGCATGACCTCATGTCAATACAAATCTGCTCTGTCACAGAGTGACTTGTTCCCCTCCCAGGTTTTAGGGCTGTACTGAGGTTGACAAGAATGCCTGAGTTTGTAGTACGGATGCCTGACCCCAGTGGCCAAGATCTAGGGAACCGAAAAAATCACAGGAATTGTTGCACTTTGAAATCTAGGCCTGGAAAAGACCTCAGTCCATGGCCAGATAAACAACCTTATTCTTAGGTTACTAAAGGCGTAGGTAGAAACTGACATAAAATAAGAAATGAACTTTTCTGGTCCAGCCCCTCAGAAATAGGCAACAATGAATTTTCAAAAAGAATAGGAACAAACATTTTTTTGCAGCACCAGTTTTTCTGATCAGATAAATAATCAGGTAATTTATTGAAGCTATTATGGCAGAAAAGAATTTTAAGGAAAGTTGATAAACCTTAAAACTGGCCAAACAATCATCTGATTCACCCTTTGTCTTCCTTACCAATCAAAATAAGTATAGTTTGTTTCCACTGCATATCACTTATATAAAAAGCATGCTGTCCTACAGGTAGGAGTATCATCTCATAGCAAGAGAATCATATCTATGCATAGGCAGGTTTCTTGTTCCATGGCAGAAGTGGAGGTAATAAATTAAAAAATATTCCAGGAAGATTATCAAGATTATTAATAAATCACAAGGGATTCTTTTTCTATATAAAGTATTTTCTGCATTTCTATATAAAGTATTTTCTGCAAATATGTTCTGTGTAGTTTATGAATATTTTGTCCATAGTCAAAAAAATTATCTTGATAGTGAGGCAGATACTCATTTTTAAAAAAATTAACATATCTGTCTTCCCATGAAGCTGTGTCCTGTTCTTTATTCTGCACCCCCTCTACCTCTCTACCTGATATTAGCAGTAATATCTCAGTTGGTCTTCCTGTTCCCCCTCGACTGACTCACATTGTATTTCTAGTTCATCCTTTCTCTATAATCAACACTTCTTAAAAACACCTTTCACATTTCCTCTGTTTTTCTTTTAATCCCTGCTATTAACAGCTGAGTCATATCAATAAATATTTTGACTGATTCAAAAATGAACCGATGTGCTGGCTGACAGACTGCCCGGCCCTTTCTGTGTTCTGAGGACCTAATGGCATGCCAAACTAGACAAATAATTATTGAGCTTATCTGATATATTTTCCTCAATTGGATCATTAAATTCATGCCTACCAAAATGATGATTTACATTATACATCTATTAGTTTTGGAACTACTTCACCTCAGTCTGAAGGATTTAATATTGGCCAAAACTGTAGAAATTGCTACCTGTAGATTGAATAATGGACACATAGCGCAAATGTATAGCTTTTTTTTCTTAAGAATCTTAAAACTGTGTAGTTTTGGTGATTCTGTTCACAGAAATTGAGAGTTAGTATGCTATAAAAATGTGTAGTTTCTGAGGATTTTCAGCAGCTCTTTTAACCACAGCTTGCTACCCATGTCACTCAATAAATAGTGCTAGTATTTGAAATCCATTAAAAGTACGCTTAGTTTTGACTTCTTTGTGGTACTACAGATTAAAGTATTACTGCTATTATTCTGTCATCCTGGGAAAATTACCAGTATTGAAAACTGACACCAAGTTCCTCAACTCTGTTTCACCTAATATTAACTCTAATGAGATATATAGGATATATATATCATGGAAAATGCAGATTCCCCTTTGATCTCATGCATACATGCGCATTATTTGCATGTACCGTGACCTGTGACTGTCTCTGCAGTTCTGATTTTTTCAGTATTCTAGAAATACTATGGTATTTCTACTGAGAACAGAGCACACTTACATCTTTGCATAAACACAAATTTATTTAAAAAGTAGATTCCTCATGTTCAGCTTCCATCTCTGGAGTTAATATTCTGTTAATGATCTAATAATAATGATCTAACGATCTAATGATCTAAGAAAACCAAAGGGCAAAAGACACTTTTATTATCTAGAAGAGAATAGGGTATTTGTATTTACATAGCAAGCACAAGTTACTTAGGAGCAACTGCTAGGTAGAAGACAGTGTTGTTCTTATTCAAAAATACATTCAAAATCCTTGGACCTATCAGATTTTTGAAGAGAGTACTTACAGAGTCTGTATTTCAGAATCTTTGGTTACAGCTAACCCAAATTGCTCATATACAAGCTAAACAATTTACTGAGTGATCAGTTGACAAACGGCACCAAAATGCAATTTTCAGTTTTTAGCATTTGTGGCTAAAGGGTAAGTAGCTAGGACTTCCCTACAAGCAATTCCATCTTCTACCTTTGCAGTGTCTCAGCCGCATTGCGCTTGACTCAGCACTAGTTTGAGATTCCAACCTCTCTAGAAAGTAAGAAAAGGCAAGTCCCTAGAGATCCCCCTTCCCTGATAACAGGAATTACTGCTGCACTCCCCAACTCAATACCTGAGAAGATTGATTTTGTCCTTTAGGAATTTTCATTTTACACTGTACTCTTCGAGTGTGTACACATATTTGTAGGGGAAAAGGTCTATGTGATCAAAGAATGGTTTGAAATAAGCAAATCCAACTTCCCACTCCGTGGAGTCTAAGCCAACTTCCACTCCATGAAGGCTGCCTAATAATTGGCAGCATTTTCAGAAAGGCTTATCTGGATTTTCTAGTAGCTATATGGTTGTAGCAAAAATCTGTGGGCAGAGAAGACAGATTCATGAAGAGCTATGAAGTGACTGCTCTTTTTGAATATTTCCTTCTTGCAAAACTTCGTAAACTTTTTTTTCCCCATTTAGGTGAAAGACATTTGAAGTCATTAAAAACTTACTCTTTCCTGATATTACCTTCTCGTCTATAGCTAAGTGCCACCCATAAGCCTCTGCCTCCATCCATTTTTCTCTCTCTCTTTCTTGTCGATACAGATGTTCTTCCTCAACACAATAAGATTCAAGTCCAGAAATTTTCATATATGTAAAAGCATATATGTAAAAGCATATTCTTTTATAATTTTCTTGATTTCTTACAAACCAAAACCACTTCCAAGACAGAGATCTTCTCAGGCGGTTCATATCACTGAGATATTTTCCATGCTTTCTGGATAATAGCTTCATTCTTAAGAAAACAAAGCATACACAAAATCTGTAATTGGACCACTAATTTGTTAGTCGGTTCAGAACCTGACATTATTCTTAACCTATTCATGGCCTTCAAGCGAAACATCATAACAGAGAATTCCCTTTTAACAGGACTAGAAAAAAAAAGCTGTTTCTGCATCTGAGATAATAACAAGATACATCATTCAGGATGGACTTTACATGTTCACTTAGCACCCTATCTCAGGTGATGCCGCGTCGATCTTCCGTGGCACCCCTCCGACGGCGCGATTTCTGAGGCCCGAGTAATGCCTCACGCGGTGAATCTTTACTCGGCCTGCCGGCCCACTATGCCTCGCGCGGCAAATCTTAGTGGAGGTTTCCCAGGCCCGGGATACAAAGTTTATTCCTCCCCCCAGCCCGTAGGCCAAACCCTTCTCACCGCTCCGGAGACACTGCCGGGGAATCACCGCAGCGAAGCTCCCTCAGGTCGCAGGCACAGCCACGGAGGGCGGTTGGTGGTAGGGTGACTTTCCACGTCTCACCCGAAGGCACCCTCACAGAGGTTCGGGATGATAGTGTTAATGCTGCAGGCCAGGTAATTGGGACCAGGCCCAAAACACCACAAAATAAAAGACACCGGGCCCGTTCGAAGGTGCAGCAAACTCCAGAACTTTATTTGGGGGGGAACATTAACTTAAATAGGGTAACCGGGGGGAGGAAAGTGGGAGGGACAAGGGAGGGGCAAGGTGGGAACCGCAGGGGATTGGTCGATCCCTGTCACTAGGCGGGTGGCCTGACCGCTCCAGGCCCCCACCCTTGGGGTCTCTGGCCCCCTCCTTTGGGGCTCCGGCACCTTCCAGAAGGTGCCAGAACCCCCTCAGCTGGGCCAGCCGACCTGACTGGGCATGCGCATCCTTCAAGGGTTAGTCAGGGGGCATACAGACCCCCCTGTACAATCAGGGAGTGCGCATGCCCAAGGCTGGGGTAAGGCAGAGGGCACCATTGATCCCAATGGGAGATGTTATACCCCAATCCACATTTCCCAACACTCAGGCACTGTCCCAGGCAAGACTTAGAAGTTGTTTCTGTTCATGAGGCCATTCAGCAATTTCCACATATTGGACGTCGCATGCTGGCAGAAAATTTAGGTAATAGAGTCTACAACAGTTCTGTGGGCAGTTTTCCCTTTTGATTTATTAAAAAAGTGCTCTTGTTTGCCCCCACACACCCCTTTTCTTTAAAATCTACAGTGACACATATTTCTTTGGTGAGTTCACATATAATTAAATGTATGTTATGCTTACACATAAATAGCATAGAACTCTATGCAGTTCAGCTCTTCTTCGGATGTCCAAGTACTCTTTTATAGAGTGTCTGTACACCTCCTGACAGACAATACAAGAGCTGAAGTTCATATAACTGGGAGGGAGGAGTACTTTTCTGGGCAAGAGACAATTATAAAATTGGTTATGGAACTGATGCAAACATCAGATTATGTTTGAGGCAGTTCATCTATTGGGACAACAAAATATATTGGCAAGCAATCAGCGCAGGCATTTTTCAACAGAGGAAAGTGGAACAAAGTGGGCAATTCATGATTCATTCATTGATTCAATTGATCTTTGAGGAGAAGAATTACTTGTCAGTGAACCTATTTGTGGCAGATAAGAACAAGAAAAGTAGATTTTTCTGATCCAAAGAAGATTGCAGTCCAAGTTCCCTGTAGGATGCTTGCTCATACCCTGGTCATGCTGTGAGGACTGCTTGCTTCATCCATTAATTCGTGTCTGTTTTTGCAAAAACCAATCAGACTGGGTGCAGACAGAGACATAGACTCACCAAGCCACAGGATAATTCAGTCTGGAAGGAAATTTAGGAAGCCTCTAGTTCCACCTCCTGTTCAAAGGAGGGTCAGCTGTGTGTCTGGAACAGGTTGCTCAGGGATTTATCAATTTAGGTCTTGCAAAGCCTCCAAGGACTGCACAACCTCTCTGAGCAATCTATGCTAGTGCTTGTGCTAATGGCGAAAAACTTTTGTGTAAACCTCTCTTCTTTCAAGTTATGTGTTCTGTCTTTTGCCCTCCCAAAGCTTGTCTCTCTCTTCTCAATAACCTCGCCCTAGATGAGTGACACCTGCTCTTAAGTATCCTTCAAGCTGTCTCTTCCCCAGGCTGAACAAGCCTTCAGCATCTCCTTGCAGGGCAAGAGCTGGATCTCCCAGTCATCTGCTGAATTTGCTCCAGGTTATCAATTAACACAGTGCTAGGTGCTTTTAGAATCATAGAGTCATAGAATTGCTAAGGTTGGAAGGGACCTCTAGAGATCATCTAGTCCAACCCCCCTGCACACGCAGAGTCATCTAGAGCACGTGGCACGGGACTGTGACCAAGAGGGTTTTGAAGATCTCCAGAGAAGGAGACTCCACAACCTCTCTGGGCAGCCTGTTCCAGGGCTCTGTCACCCCCACTGTTAAGAAAAATTTCCTTAAGTTCCTGTGGAATTTTTGGTGTTTCAGTTTGTAACTACTTCCCCTTGGTCTGTCAGTGGCCACCCCTGAAAAGTGGCCAGCCCCATCCTCCTCACTGCCTCCCTTGAGGTACTTGTACACACTGATTAGATCCCCTCTCAGCTTTCTCTTC
>JAWLRI010000254.1:210203-230721 GCA_034781795.1 Crypturellus tataupa | reverse complement strand
GGATCACCTCCCTCGACCTGCTGGAGACGCTCCTCTTAATGCACCCCAGGACCCCATTGGCCTTCTTGGCCACGAGGACACACTGCTGCCTCATGGTCAACTTGTCATCCTGTTGACCATCATTCATGAGAAGGAACTATATAGCCACCAAATTCGTATCCTTTACAAACTATCTTCCTGCATTATCAGACTTTCTCAGAAACAGAACATGGGCCTTCATCCCATCTAAACAGTTATGGATTTCTGTATATGATCCACATAGCATGTCACACTATGGGTAGAACACACTAATGATAGCACAGAAAGTACAGAAGCATTCCCAGAAAATAAGATTATGATTTGGTATGAGTAATGCAAAGTTGTACTTGAGAAACAAATTACAACGAATATAGACTAATTTCTCACTGTAAAGACTTGTGTCATTCACTTTGCTTGGTATAGACATGCCTGAAATAGATGTGGAGGACATCTCTGCAGAGGTGTCTTAGATATCAGAGACCCACACAGCAACAAAGTGTTACGTGAACATAGCAGCTCGAGTCTGGAGACAGTATAGTTATGGATGTGGGACGTTTTGCCCAAACTACTAATTCAGATAATTTCTACAAGTACTTCTGAAGCCAGCTCGATTTGTAAGTCTCTAGCTAGTATGCTTATGTACATCCTTGAGTGCTTGCAACCATTATCACCCAACCATTAAAAAGTATTTTGTTTTATCTCATTCATCCATCCCAAATTCTTCATAGGTTTAGCAAGGTGCTTTCATCTCTGACACAGGATAATAATGTCTTTTTAGAAGATCCCCAGGGTGCCTAATCAGGCCTGTGGTGTTGTTTGTTTTCCTGTATTAGTCTGTGAAGTTTTGCTTAATTTTGCTTATTACGCCAGACAAGCTAACAAGAGAAGACTTGTCTGACCTATTCCCATCCTCAGACAGTTTCATATACAGCTAATGCCTGTATCAAAATACATCCAGACCACCAGATAAGAACTTCAGGACTACTCTTAACCAAGGAATTTCCACACATTTTTTCTCAAGACTCATTTTAGTTTTGATTAATTGAGACAGCAAGGGATTTTCTCATATCCGTGGACAAAATACTTTAGGCTGCACATTTGGTCACTTCTATCTTTGGCTGAAAGGCAAATGCTTTTTCAACCAGAGGTTATCTGAGTGCTTTTCAGAACATTTTAGATTATATTGTGAGTTGGGCAAAGTCCCTTAATATTATCAGGGGTTCATTCTACAGTGCCAGAGGTGACCAGAGGTGCTTTTCTGAGAGCTGAGCTTAATCTTGACATCAGCCAGGCCCCCATCATTGATCACCTTTTCAACATAAGCTCCTGCAGTGGGGACTGCTTGCACTACAATACAGAAAAAGTATATTATAAAATGAGAGATGTTAAAGCTTAAAGAATCAGGAGATTACCTGTCTATGAGGTGGTGTCTTCTCTGCTTTCATGCACCTCAAGTTGTTAGCTTGCAATTTCACATATTGTCATTACCACTGTCATTATCTCATAAGTAGAGATGCTAAGGAGATACTGGAGGAGCTAACCCATTCAGGGGTGCATGTGCAGACTCACACTCGTCTGACTGCAGTCCAGGGATAGCCTTTGTACGCAGAGGATGTTTGCCAAAAAAGAGACGGTAGAATTCGTAAAATGAATGAGAGTCTTTTACTGCATCTTGGAAAAGCGGTGGTGCAAAGAACAGTAAATTATGAGTCCTAGGAGTAAAATCTGAACCACGCAAATTGGTACTGCTGTGTTCCATGTGCTCCAAACAGTAGGGTCACCAGTACAGCCTGCTGCAGCTTAGTCATCCTGGGAGGTCTGAGGAGAGAGCAAAGTCTACCGGTGTGGAAGCAGCTAAGGGGAAGTCATAACAGCAGCTACATCATTTAGGCATGGGCTGCTGGCTAAAACAGCGTGGCCACAGGAGCACAAGGTGAGAAAAAAGATGATTTCTAGAGATTTCCTCCAGCTCAAGAAGTTTTGTGATTCCTATAATAGAAAGTAGCCTTGGAGGAGCCTTCAAGTCAAAACTTTTAATTTAGTTCTGGATTCTCCCTAGGCTCAGCTTCACAGGGACATAAAATCAGGCACACTGTCTTCAAAGCAATAGCACTGTACAGTATACTTTCTACTTTCCCCAGTGGCCAGTTTGCTCACTCTGATTTTCTAGGTTAGTTTTGTCTAAAAAATCGTATTGAAAGATTCATTTTTCTGTGAGAACTCAAGTATATCAGCAATTTGAGTTTGGATGGACTGGATGGCCTTTTTTGCTGTACTGCTCCATGTCATATCTGGTTACACACTGGAAATAAACAATCTTAGTAAAATGACTGTTTTTCAAACACTTTCAGATCTGAAAGATTGGCTTCTGATTCTTTTGTTTTCTTGTTTTGTTTTTTTTTTTGTTTTCTTCCTTTTCTATTGATTTTCCTGTGCGAATAAAGATTTGGGCCATTTATTTATTTAATTGTTTATTTTCTGATTTGCCTGGCTGTGGTTCACTTTTAATCACTGATATATTGTCCTTGTGCTGACATTATTCAGAAGCTTTTGATCTGTCTTGCTTTAAATGAATCTTTATGTCCTATTTTCTGTAGCACTGTACAACTCCAGGCATAAGTCCAGTCAGTTTTTTAAAAGGAAAGTGGATCTTCACCATGTATGCATTTGTGATCAATGTATTGCATGTTCCAAGGGAATATTCCTCCTACCAATCACTTGAAGATTCCCCTAATTTTAACCCAAAACATAGCAGCTGCCTTTGATCCCAGTAAATGAGAGGAGTATCAGGGAGTGACTGCAGAGCTGCGATGAGGCTGTGTTGTCTCATGTGTGTCAGTTACCTGTCACACATGAAATCCATCCCATCAGCTTTCAGCCTTGCAATTCCCGGAAGCCTTGCTTTTGAAACAGAAAGTTTCTTGTCTGAGGGCATGGTCTATTAAAAACACAGTGTTAAGCTGGAGAGAAATGATGGAGAGAAATTCACAGGGAGTTGTATTTATGAAATACAGTGGTGTTCACACTGCCTTATATCCAGTTAGCTAATGCTGATGTTCCTCATACCACATTAAAGAATGGTGAAATTAGTGACTCGATCTTCTAAAATAATTATAAAAGAAAAAAGAGCGATCAGTTGTGGCTGATAGGAGGTACACTGTATGGCAACTCAGTATGTGTCTCCTACTGCTTTTATATACTGCAAAACCCATCTTGAATCAATATTGTTTTAAAACATGCTTAATATTAGATATCTTTCTTGACTCTCCTTCAGACTCATGCAGAAACACTGGAATGTAAGATAGGAGAAGGTCAGTTAAGTTGGCTAGTCTATGTCTGCCAACTACAGAATGTTTCCTATCATGTAGGAAGAGCTTTGTCCAATGGTAAAAGGAGATATTGACTGAAGCCTTCCAAGTCCTCAGGATCTCTTGTTGCTATATTGACAAGTGTAGATTGCTACTTAAATATTTACAGGTCTAGATCAATGGATCAAGAAGAGATTATATGATGCATTCTGTTTGCCATCTTTATGCCAGATGCTCCAGAGAGTATTGTTTAATGAAGGAATTTTATTAATTCCATCCTTGTTTTCTCCCAATCTAGAGACTCTGATGAATGTTTCGGTATTGAATATTTAACATAATGACACTAGAATCCACTTTACTTCTTTGCCCTATTCTGTGCTCATACATTTTATAATTAATATGAAAGTTGTATAGTTTTGAATTCTGAACCAGCATTTTCCATTGAAGATGCCCAGAATTAGGCTCCTGAAATCCATTCTCTCAGACCTAGATAAACTGGCCTGATTTTTAAGTGTACCCTATCTCTCATAATTCCCATGGAATTCAACAGTGACTAGAGAAGTTCATGTATTAATCAAGTCAGCTAATTAGGTGTCTGAGTGTGTATTCAAGTTCATAATATAAGAATCTAAGATGTTTAACACTAGAAAAGCTTCAGTACAATTACTGAGTCTTTCTCTCTTTCAGATAAATTCTCAGACTTCATATGAAAAGCATGACACTTGAAATTTAATCAGTCTTTATTTCCTGCGCTTTTCATGTTTCCAGTCATTCTGTGTTACAATAGACTGTCTGTTAGGGTATCTGATACAACAATTGTGTTTATTAATTGTGGAAATCATGATTAAAGCTAGGGAGAAAACATTAAAAATCTGCAAATATTTCTTTAAATTTGTAAATGAATTTGATTTTAATTGTATTCATTCCTGTCTCTTTTAAGAGCAGCTGGAACTCATTATCTGCTAGACTTGTTCCAAATAACAGACCCATTAAGAACAGTAATTCTAAATCTGTCTTTAATAGAGCGTATGAATAAGACAACAAGGTTACATAGCTACCTGAGAGAAATGGAAGGCTGTTTTTACATATATATATATATATATACACACACACATACACATATGTATACATGTACATGTGTACATGTATACATATATATATATATATGTATATATATACATACACACATTTATGTATGTGTATAGGTGTATATATGTGCTTTCTCCATGAGTGTCCAGATCATGCAGTACAAAGACCTTAATAAATCCTGACCTTGCACAGAGTAGTCATGATTCAAAATTGAACTGGAGGAATAAGTTAGCCGAAAAATTTGGAAAGAAAGCAAGGAAAGCAGACACATTCCAGGTCCCTGGGATGTTAAAGGATCATGCTAAAATGGTGTCTGAGGCGCTGAGGCCAGGGGCTTCAGCAGAATACTTCAGAGACCGGAGAAGAGGCTTGGAGATAGTTTAGCATTAAAGTGAGAATGATGAAAGGAGCTATAGTGTATATCATAAGAGTAAATGATAATTTAAATGATGAAAATAGTTTAAATGAGTAAATGATGCCATATTCCTAAGAAAAGCGCCTGGAAGAGATGAAGATAAAACAACTGAAGTAAAGAAAAAATAATGTAAACAGAGAATAACTTAGGGCTGGGAGACTGTGATACCTTTTCAGAGTAAGGCCTGTGCTGGAATGGATGTGCTCTAAGCCCACCTTTCCATCCGTATTGTTTGTAAATCTTTCATTAAATTAACCATGATATTTCCTATATTCTTAAAACATGGAGGCAGATCTTCATTCAAATGGCTTTGTCAGCATCAAATTTGAGTTAGATAGATAGTTAAATAATAGCATGGATTTCAAACGTTATATCTGGATTTGAAATCATGATTCTTGCTTGTTATATGTACAAATCTTTCAACCAAAGAAAAAAAAATCAGCTGGCACATGTTATTCCTATCTAGAAGAAGATATATTCATCTCTAATTAAAACAGGAACCGAGAAATAATGATCTGCTGTGGAAGCTAAATAATAATTTCAAACAAATAATAGGACATGTTGTGGTCATTTTACAGGCATTTTGTAAACCATCCAGCTTTAAGAAAAACAATCATAATAATTATTTGTCAAGATCTCATAATAATTATTTATCAGGCTCATGTAATAATTATTGTCTGTCTTTGCAAGAAAACCAGTAGAATCACTTCATTTTATCTCTGCATTGCCTGTTTCTAGAATAAACATGTCATTTAGTGTTAGTAACAAATAAAATCTTAATTTCCTAACTAACTAAATTAGAATATAATTGAAGACTCAGCTGTTGCCAGCTTGCTAGATTCTTCTAGTTCAGAATCACGAGTGGAGTCCTTGCTTTCTAGTTTTCAGACTTGAATATGACTGTGAATTATGTTTGGGTATTTGACCTTAGATAATGAAAAGTCACTGCCATTTTGTGCCAATTTCCTAGTCAATTCCAGCAACCTTCCAATAGAAAATAATTTTCAGGACCATGTATAAATCTTTCTGATCATCAAGTAGGTTAAATATATTTACAGCTTTCTGTGTTTGGGATAGATTAATTTCAAGGATCTTCATTAGAATGTGCATAACAATGAAAGTTTATAATTTTATATGCATTAAAGCAGTTGCATCCAGAATTCTCAATCTGGTGTATGAATGCAGCCATTAAAACAGTTACCACTGTTACCACTGTAAATTCACATGGATGTTTCTTTTCAAACCATTTGAATTGATTCGGAAAATGTTAACAGGGATTGTCTGGAAGTCCAAGATATAGACACTGATTTATCTCAAATAAGGACATTTATTTTCTTCTGCTGTGTTCCAGTCTATTAATTCCAAAGTGCAGGAAATAAGATAATAGCCAAAATTAGATAATCAGAACCTTAAAATCTAACCTTCTTGTCAATTTTTGATAATGTTCTGCAGCTGTTGGGAATTCTGTTAATAGTATTTCTCATGTTGATCATATTGCAAGAGCACATACAGGTATCACAGATTTGAGGAGAGAGATTTTTTTCCCCACACACTGAGGTACACTCTGAATTTTCATCAATTTCTTTCTCATTAAAAAATAGTCTTCAAAGCAAAGCTATTTTATCAGGATTATTCCACTGAAGAGTAGGAAAAAAGAGAAACAACATCCAAATTTCCTGCCAAGTCTTTAACAGCTTACAGCACTGAATCTGTACAGTATAAGAGGAGAGGTTTCAAACATCAGTTTGAAGATGCAATTAGAGTAGAAGGAATCAAAACAGCTCATGTTCATATAGCCATACATCTTAAGATTTCTGTTGGGTGACATTCTGTATAAAGTCAAAGGCATTTTAGTCCAGAAGAAAGAAACACACAGACTTCTGACCATACTGCGTTCCTCTACAGAAGCTGTATTAGGTTGGTGAGCTTCTGTCAGCCCATCTGCTATAACCAGATTTTTCCAGACCCTTGTTTAACAGCAAAAGAGTTCTGTAACTGTTTGCAGTACAAGAAGTGAAGTTCCCAGTACAAGAAGGATGTGGAAGTTCTAGAGAGGGTCCAGCATAGAGCTATCAAGATGGCTAAGGGACTGGAGCGTCAATCTTATGAGCAGAGACTAGAGTGAGCTGTAAAAGTGGGAAAGAGGAACCTTCTCTGCCACAGTCCTGTTTCGTATCTTCCTGCCTACCACTCCAGTGATGCAGGGATGGCATTTTAAAATATCTGAACACAACCCTGCCATCTCACATAGTGCAAGCCTGACTTACATGCATTGTCAATTGGTGTCTCCACCTTAAATCTGCATTTCTGAGAGTCAGGTAGTTGTGTGAAGTGCCAAATGTCCATGGAGAGAGGCAGAAGAGGCAGATGGAGAAGAGACAGCATTGTAGCTCTTGTAGCTGCTAAGCAAAGTTTGTAGACTGGGAAAGACAGAAGCAGTTGGGAAGACAAGTGATTCCTTTTGTTTTGTTCCTAAGTTGCATTGTGCAGGGGCTGGACCTGCAAGTTTAGACTGGGTTATAGTTGGCAGCACTGCCTGATTTTCCTTCTCCTGCACGATGTATAGCAACACTGAGACTCTCTGTGCATCTGATTAATGCGTGAGTCAGCAGCTTGTCCAGTTGTTCCTCCTCATAACATTGCAGTTTCACTGTGGCACTGTTGTATTTGTGCATGTCAGCCTCATTGCAGAGTGTTTGACACTAAGCTCTTAAAGCTCTCATGTATTACATAACGTGATCCAGAGAACCAAGACAGTAAATTTAATTAAATTTTTTTCCCACTGCTTCTGACACATAGGGAGAGACAAAAGGATAGACACTTCTACTGGAATAGTGAAGAAAAATGTGGCATCCTCAAAGAACGAGACAAGGAATTTTAAGACACTGATGGTACATAGTGTATCTAAAAAGGCGAGTGATCTTGTAAAGTTTAGGTGTTAGACATCTAAAGTGAGGGGGAACCTCTGCTTCTGCACAAAAAAAGAAAAAAGAAAAGAAAAAGAAACAAACAAAAGAACACCTCCTAAATTCAAGTAGCTTGATTTTAGAAGGGTCAATAGTTATTTACCTAACTTTGCTAGTGAAAATACATAACCTCTTGCATAGAAATGCTGCCGCAATCATTGTTCTGTTAATGTTTTGGATATAGAACTCTGGAGAGAACATTTTTTGAGGCTTTTGCTTTATGCACAATTTTTCAACTGCTTTTCCTCCTTTCTGTACTTTTATACAAAACTGGAAGTACACTAAAAGGCAACATTCACAGAATGTAACAAAACAGTATTATCTGGGAGACCCATAGATCTCACTGTGCTCTGAAAGAAAATAGCAGGGTAGCTCAACTGGTAACTGTAATTGTATCCTGGTATTTCAGCAGAAAATACATCAAAATAATTGCATGAATAGAATCTCTTTGCTTGGGGAAATAAAAACCATTTGAAGAATGGAAGTGAAACCTTTCTGATTTAATGACATCCTGAAAATGAAGTCTGCAACCCTCTGAACTCCATTTATTGCTTCATGAGTACTGTAAGATTTCAAATATTTATCAGAGTGTTTTCAAATGTAGTGTAAGACCCACAGAATGTAAGATATTCACTCCTTTTTGCTATCCCAGTGTAACCTTCTTCCTGTAGTCTTGCCAAAAGGCAGCAACTTGTTATCCTACAGAAAGCATTACATTATTTTGTATAGATCAGTGACATGATTTTCAGGACACAGTGAAAGAAAGATCCCCGTTCTTAAATAATACATCCTTCCTCACCCTTACCCGATTAGCAGTGGTGTTTCATCCAATCAAACAAATAGTTCACATACAATGGGAATTGAGTTACCTGTTTTAGCTTGTATCTTTCTGATAGCTCTCCAGCCATCCTCTCTCTGTCAGAATCCTCTCATCTCTCTCTGTATTTAACCACTTCTCGAGCCTGCTTCCCTACTGCCAAGGCAAAGACATCACCATCACCATAAGCAGTAAAACAATAATAAAAAAAAACTAGTTATTATGGGATAGAAAAGATACTAGAACCAAGATTTTACATCAACCTGTTGAACTTTGAAGAATTTATTATGGTCTGTGACAATTTTTTTCAGTCTATTGTTCTGGTATGAAAAATAAAAACCATTTTTAATTTATTTTGAAACAAAGCCTTAGCCTCTTTTGGCTTGGTAAAAAAAAATCATTTCTTTGCAAATTATTTGTAATCCTTCTAGCTTGCACATAGACACACCAAGATGATTGAGACAGTCCATGATAATAACACAAGTGAAGCCCTAACTAACAATTCCGTGCTCTTACCCCTAGACGGCAATCACCCAGGCCCTCCTTCACGTGCTCTCCAGCTACACCTGGAACTGCCTGGATAACAGGCAATTACCTCTGAAAACACAAGAAATTGTCATAGCTGTGTATGAAAGAGATGGGCATTTGATAATTTTCATACAAAAATAAATGCCTTTATTTACACTGACCTATTGATTCTGATAATTTTGACTATACTTGGGCATAGTGAGCTCAGTGGAGTCAACAATGCTTCTCTACTCCTTCTCTAAGAGACGAGAATTTCATTTGGCTTTCATTTCGTGAAATAGAATGCAATTCTTTTTAAAAGACTTTATAGTCTATGGAATTCACTTTGCAATACCTTACAATGAAGTTTGTAAAATAATTATGTTGTTATCTTTGTTTTTAGAAAAATTAAGAGATGTTATAACAGAATGCTAGAATGAAAGAACTGGCAATATTTACAAAATAGCTAGACTGGCAATGCCAAATGAGTTTAAACAAAAGGAGTATTTTGCAAAAATCATTTATTTATATTATTTATTTTCTTAAAAGTAATTATAAATGTATAATTGTTTACATTTTCTCCTCTAGTTGTCCAAAAAAGAAACCCTAATTATAGTTAAGCATTCAAATGGGAGTGGCCTATTTTATTTCAAAGAGCCATAATACTACTAAAATCAAGTCTGAGAAATCTGCTCATCATCTTTTGCGTGTCATTTCGATGTCAAAGCAATCACTTGCTGTTGCCTTTAGGGACACAGATTTGAAATAACTGATCCGTTTAGCGTGCTGGCCGTCTGTCCCGCTCACTGTAGGATCCTCTGGTTGCCACAGAATAAAACAAATGCATCGTGCCCCAGGTCTGTCAGGTCTTCCCTAGCACGAGGCGCTGCGAGCCGAGTTACTGCTGTTATTTTCCAAGGATGAGTTGTGTCACTGGCATATCTCTGCAGAGCCCAGCGGGCATGATAGCTCAGAGCAGTGGGTTATGGCCACGTACATTGGTACCAAAGAAGAGCATGAGAAATCTGTCTCCAAAATTTTTCAGTTTGCTGAAAGCCTGGATGCTGCTCTGCCAGGTGACAGTAGCAACATAGCTGAAATCTGATATGAGCCACCCACAAACCATTTCAACCCTAAGAATGACTGACACAAACACACAAAAATGAGGCCATCTATATCGTATCTACCTTTAGAGGACCTTTAGACCTCTGTTTGCACTGCCACAAAAGATGGGAGCTTTCATAGTAGATGCTAACTTGATCAAGGCAAGAAAATCATTGAATATCCAGCAGATGAGAGTTAGTTTTGCTCTGTAACAAACACTATTAGTATCTGTGATTCCAGAGCAAACATTATCATTTATAACAATTTTGTTCAGCAGATTTTGGCTTTTTGTTCTAATCAAGAGTCATCTGTGAACAGACTGTGTTCTTTCTCAAATGTGTGTGTTTGTTCAAAATTTACCAACTGGTTAGGTTTTGATCAGAGTTCTAGACGAAAATGTTTTTACATTTCTTTCCTCCCGTAATCCTTCCTGCTCTGACCTCTCTGAGGACTGCAAACAAACAGTCCCTTGTTGTTAAACTCTTATTGAACATTACCATATAATTTTCCTGTCTTTACCTTATTTGTTATAGGTTAGCTGACTTCTAGGCATAATTTTAATAGTGTAGTCTCTTCTTAATTGCAGTTTTCCAAGTCTAATATGTACAAGTATCCATTCTGCTCTCCAGAACACAGGCAGCTTCATACCTATACCCTTCTAGCAAAGGTATTAGGTTCCATTCATGATTGCTTTATATTCAGTTCCTTGTAAGTATCTATTTGAAGATAATATTGTTTAGATTTGAGGCATATTTGAGGTATATGGTCAAAAGAGAGAGGCACACTGTGTTGCATGAAATTTTCATCTTATCTATCTTCTTTCTCCCTCTAACTAGGTATTATTATTAGTACAGTTAGAATCATCTTTTGGTTCTGGCCACCAAGGATTTTATTTATTTAAGTAGTCCATGTGTGCATATATGGAAACAAAGAATTCATCAAAAAAAAAAGTATATCCATAACAGGAAGATTTGTATTGCATCCGATAAAAAAAATAAAAAAGGATGAAATTTAGGACAGCTGAATTCTTCAAGGTCATTCAAAAAGTTAATGGCCTAATTGGAGATTAATTGGCTTGCAACTTTGCTTAGTGAAAACTAATATCACTAAAAAATAAGAAAACTAACAAAACTAACAAATACTTTTCCATTTTTAATGTCAATTCACCCAGTTCAAATTAGCTTCTGTAGCTCAATGACTTTTTTTTCCCATGGATGAGAGGGAAACAAAAATATAAAGATGTCTGGCAATCCAGAGTTCTGCTTTGCTCTATTTTTTTGGTATCTTTAAAAGACATATAGTTGTTGCATTTGTTAAAAAGCTGTTCTATGAAAACTTAAGTGAACATAGATTGCTTCTGTTTTATCTCTGGCTAAACATAATCGCATTATCATCTCAATTGTTTAAAAAAACATAGTTTGTTACTTGATTGTCATAAGTGAATTTTAAAAGCACTAATACATGAAGTATATCAATAATTTATAATGGTGAAAATGAAGCAAAATAGATTTTCGCCAGGAGGAAGTTAAATTTAGGTAAGTCACGTGACTTCTCTGGTGGATGAACTGGGAAATATTTTACTTTTACATAGGGAAATTTATGTTACTGATCTGCAGATTTTTTATTGCGATAATAAGGTTTTATATATTACTTTCAATTAGAATAACATTATTTCTATAAGTGAAACAAGGCAGTTTCCAGCCTGCCTTTCAAACCTTTCCAGCATGTAACCTTGTAGCTTCAATGTAAGCTAGATATTTACTCCTAGCTAGTCAAAAATAAATCCTCCCCCAGTACAATATTTATTTTCTTTGGTGGCATGCATATTATATTTAAATATGAGCAACCAAATCCATACTTTTCGGAGTTAACACATAATTGAGGAAAATGGCCTCTGTTTGAAACACTGGCAAATTCTGTTACATTTAGGCTCCTATCTCTGGCAGCCGTATGAATATTTGCCTCAGGAAAAGCATATGGATGCTATCATTACCTCCTGCAACAGTCACCAATACTGAAATGTTTATATTCTTTTTAATTAATTAATTGAGAAATTAAAGAGGTATCAGAGATAAACTGGCAGGAAGAAAATCACTCATGCTGGGTGCTGTGGCTTACCCGACATTTTGTGACCTTTTTAGCTATTTGCTTCCTTGAAGTTTCATAGAAAAGAGAGAACTGCTGTGCCAAGCTCAGGAACTTTCCACCTTTCTTGGTGGAAATGAAGAACATATTTATTGATAAATTCATAGTGTGTTAATTCTAAGAGGCTAATCAGACAAAACACACAATATATTCAGACTCCACATTAACACCTTGATCCAACTAACACCTAGACTAGTCCGCATGTGCTGTATGTAGTACGTTGTACGTACCCGGATATACACAGTATTTCCTGAGTATTTCCTGAGAATTCTGTATTTCTGACCATGGATCTGAACGGTTCTAGTTTCATGTGGACTGCATGAAGCTATGAACCTTTTACTATAAGGGAAGTGGCAAGTGTGTAGTCTTTGGGAAGCGTTTCTCTGCAGTTTGGTGGTGCTGGTGCTGGTGCTGGTGCTGGTGAAGGTAAGGCAGGGTGAAGAGCAGATGAGCTAGTTCAGTCAGATCATGCAGTATTCACAAGGCTTTTTTCCTCACCATCACAACTGTTTGCTATACTTCAGTCGTATGGAAAAGAGCTGTTGCAGCAGAACTTTCTTGCCCAGCTGCCACCAACGACACATGCCAGGGAGACCCAGAAAGAAATCTAGACTTTGCCTAGCAAATTTATGCTGTCCTAATGAATCCAGAGATGACGCTTCTGAGTTTTAGGGCAAGCAAGCTGAAAATAGCTACAAGATCAAAATGTTTTCCGAGGATAAATTTGAGGAACACCTTCGTTGCCCAGTTTGAAAGGTGTTATATATCTACATTAGGACAAAGAGTTATTTTTTAACCTGAAAGTTATAGTGAACCTGTACATTTGTCTCTTTTCTTCATATTAAAATGACGACTACCTTTCCCAACCCAGATTTTAAAAGTGCCAGTTAGCACCTAGTCTCTCACACATCCTACTTTTCCAGTGTAGACAAGGTGTTACTTAGACAAAGTAACAGAAACTGGATGGCAAATGCCTGTGAAGCACTGAGTGATGTGGGAGGTCTACAGATAAAAGCATATTGCAGCTTTGAGCATATTGAGATAGAATGACTCAGGGAGGTGGAAAGAAAATAAAGAGATTTCTTAATTCTGTCTTGCCCAGGAGCTGTGTGGTTCAAGTCCTCTGTGACTAGGGGTCGGTGCTGACAGCATCCAGCAGTTCATGACAGCAAACACGGGAATGGCCCAGTTCCCCCAGGGTTTTGACTTAAAATGCAACCACAAATAGCACCCTTTGGCTATGCCTGAATGTCAGATCAGAGTCAAAAGCTACTCCTGGGAAAAGCTTTTCACTGCCACCTTGCTTCTGTTCGACAGCCAGGGACTTCAATATGTGTTAATAGAGAATCCTTTCAGCTGCAGTTATATAAAAATCTTCTAGTGTTATGACTTTTATTTAACTTTCTGTAGCAATTCCAAATTGGCATATATGCTGCTACTTTTTGCTAGAGTGATCGGTTTTGATAACCTGGTGGGTGGCACTGTTTGCTTATTAACAGGGAGAGGAAATGTGTTATCTTGGCCTTCAAAATCTGAGATTTCAAAAAACAAACCCTTAAAACGTGACAAAAAGTCAAAATTTATGTCAAATTATCTTTAAGGAACTGTTGTAGCTGGAATGTTTTGTTCTGATGTTCAGATGTTTAATCCTTTTTAACATAAATGCTTTTGTTAAGCACTTCACATTGTGAATCACAAAAAAAAATTCTCCAAAGAACAAATTAAAGCTGACAATTTGTTGAAATTGGTGCTTTATTTTGAGCCAATTCGAAGAATTATAGATTTCTTAGAAAAAAACTTTTATTTAAAATTCATTGCTAGTCCCTTCTGTATGCTTCTCAAACTTTATAAAAGAATTTAAAAAAAAAAATCACTTTTAAATTTCTCACTGCTTCTTTGTATTTTCATGTTATGATTTCATCTTTGTTTATAACTCTTTTTTTTCTCTTCTTTTTTTCTCATTATTGTAGGCAATGAGAGCCTAGAAGAAAACTATGTGCAGGATAGTAAAATGGGATTTGTTATCAATGCTATATATGCCATGGCTCATGGTCTCCAAAACATGCATCATTCCCTTTGCCCTGGGCATGTTGGGCTGTGTGATGCTATGAAGCCAATTGATGGCAGCCAGCTATTGGAATTCCTCCTCAAGTCCTCCTTCATTGGTGTTTCCGGAGAAGAAGTTTGGTTTGATGAAAAGGGAGATGCCCCTGGAAGGTAAAGAGATGTTTCATCCCCATTATTTGAACAAGCTGTTGAGGAGGGAAGGAGAGAGGGAGGCAGCTGTTGCTTTTGGCGATGGAGTTGTCTGTTTTGCTGAAGCAGGCAGCACATATACTGTGAAATAGAAATCAAGTTACCTGGGATAATCTTACTAGTAGGTAGGCATAACACTAGTAACACATGATATATTGATAGCTACAGCTTGTACTGGCGTTGGGGCTACGGTGCGACGGGAAACATCTCAGGCATTTCCGGAGGGACCTTGTAGCTTGCAGAGCTTTGGCGTACGAGCTACCACTGGGGCTCGGAACCAGGGTTCCAGCATGAGCAAAGCTTAATACAAGCGCTTGGAATTTAATGAAGCATTTGCTGGCTACGGTTTTGAAGGTAGAGCTGCAGAGCACATCCTTTTCCAACTGTATCTCAGCTGCTCCAAGCACCCCTGGGACTTAGCACAGCATCCCTGCCAGAAACTGTTTAGCTCTGCTTGCTGAATGCCGGTACACGCTCCTTCACTTGCTTCACCCCAAATAAGCCCAGCTGTGCCAGAATCTAAAGGCAGGTCTGAGTGAAGCTGCACAAGTAATTTTATTTGCCAGAAGGCAGTATGTTTTGCTCATTTTGGGTCCGGTAAATTGAAGCATTGGGAAATGCTGCTGTCCCTCCTCCTCTAGTAGACGCAGTATGAACCCAATAAATGGGAGCAATTCTGTGGACTCCCACATCACCTGTGTTTCCGTTAAGGGAGCCAGACGACAGAAATCATTTCCCCTTCATTTAGTAATGGTGGCTTTGTCCAACTATTTTAATTGAGATACCCCACAGATAGATTTATTTTTGAGAGTTGTCTTTAATAATTCAACTGCTGAAGCACGCAATCCTTTATTAATTGATCCTTACTCAGGAGTTACCCCATTTAAGCTGTTTTTCCTTCTGAGCTATTAGAGCATTATTAAAGACTCTCTCACTCCATCTTTGGGCATATTGAATAAATGCATCTGAGTGCCAACACTGTGTAAAGAGAGTGCTCTGGAGTAAACAAGATTCTGCAGACTAGCACATGTCTTCAAAGAATATTTCTATTGCTAACCCTTGCTATTATAAATGACTACTTTGTGCCATTTGCTATTTGCATTGCTTGTTATATTTGAGCATTACGTGTATTTGAACAGCTTATTACAAGGAAATATTAGGGGAAAAATGGTCATTTTGATCTTGTTTCTCACTGAGTGTTGCTTATTTTATATTTGTATATATAGAAATATAACTGTGAAATTACTGCTTATTGTAGCTGTAACTTTATTACATACAACTTCTCTCTGTAAAAGCATTACACCAGCATTCTGTATGGTGCATTGTCTGTCTGTTAGCCAGGTGACTTGATATTTAGGTGCATTTTTTCAGTTTTAGCAGAAATCCTGTTTATTATCTTGTTATCTGAGAATATTTGTGCAGCTGTGAAAAGATAGGAAAGTTTATATCAGGATATTTTTCTGACTAGGTCAGGATGGTAGATCTTCTTTCTTCCATCACTTTGGTCTATAGCAAGGTTCATTTCTTTTCCTTCTCTGGCCTATTTAGAATTTTAGGTAGGGTTCCTTCTGTTTTTCTTTTACATTATCACACCTGGAGCTAGTATGTTTGGACAATAAAGTTCATTGTTATCCCTTAATACCTTAATCCTTGTATTGTCTGTGGCGCCTATGACATGGGCCATAGCACATCAGTGAATGGTGGCATATGCATCAGCAATGAAACCTCACTTGTACAGCTGCTAAGAACTTCAGAAGCCAGCAGCAATTTATGTCCATGCGAAACTATAGTTAGGGGTATATGACTTCAGATTTGTGCCATGGTTTTGAGTGTTTTCACAGCCTCACAGAGGAGCCGTTTTTGTGGCTGTGTGAAAGTACTGTCCTGTTGCATCACTACCCAAAAACAATTTTTATATTTTAATGAAACAAAAAGCTAAATATCACATACAACACTCAAATAAAACAAGGAGTAGCTGATCTGGAATTGTTAAGTTTGCCATCTTTTCTATTGCAGTGAAAGAATGACAAACAAATACGTAAACCTTTTCAAAAATATGCTGCTATGTTGTCTAAGCAAATCAACTTAAAAGATAGAATAAATCAATGTTCCTACTTAGAAGGCAGAAAACTTTAACATATCTTATGGTCAAAATCTTTGAGGCTCTTTGAGCAAGAGAAGCTTTTAAGTTCCTAGTTACACTTGAAAGGGATAGAGCAGGCAGAGATGCCAGTAATGTTTGCCTGATGTTCATATCATTCTCTGTCTTAACTTCCTTACAGCTTTGTCAAACCTTGTTTTGATGATTCTTTTTTACTACTTCAGATTCAATTCATGGTTTTGAAGCTTTGTCAAAATAATATTAAAAATGTGAGGTATTTTTTTCCCGGGTCTATTTCTTTTGTTATGAATCTTTTCTTTGAAGAGCTTTAATTCAAAAATATAAAACAGAACTTTGTTAGAAGAGCACAAATATAGTCACTTAGCTGTCTACACTGCCTCCAGCACAAGTGACCTGAATTTGGATTTTGAAAATCAACAGCTGCATGTGCTCACTACAGCATTAAGAGCAATCTGGTAAAAATCCTGAACTTTTTGCTTTCATTGAATACATCTCATTTGCTTTCTCCATAGTAATCATTTCACTTAAATTCCTAGAAATGGCTAGAGAGGGATGCAGTAGTCCACCCTAAATCTTTATTTTGTCCTAAGAAAGATGCATCCATGTATTTCAGATCCTTGTATTTTAGGAGAACATTTCAAACTACTGTCTGTTCTAGGGTAATCGTCTGCTTTTAGCTTGAGGCAAGCAAGAAGCAGCTAAGTCCTCCTGGACAAACAGTTTGCAGAGGCCTCCAATCATAAAAATTGGATTTGATAACTCTCAGGTGTCTGGTGACCTCTGAATCCTTACGCAAGACATCTTCTGTGCTGTGAAATGCTCACAGGTTAACAGAACCCAGGGACCCCTTGACCCTAACTAGATTTGGAGGAAGACCCATATAGCAATACCTAATTCAAAAGCTTCAGTACCTTTTTTTAGACTATACACATGGCAACTCTATCAAGTCCAATGTTTTGAGAAAATTATCAAATACATAACACAAAGACTTAAAATATATGTAGTATATAAAGGAAAATTGCGCAAATATACCTGACTATTTTGGAGCTAGGCTCCATAGGTGATAGTCTGGGACATGATCCTCACTTGTCTCCATGGTCCTCATTTTCTTAGTGTTTCTTACTCTTTCTTACTCAAGGCAGAAATATTTCATTAAGGAAAAGGAGAGGATGAAGAACACGAGTCCATTTCCATACACCAATTGTATTTGCTGGATCACTTTCCTTTCACTTAAAATTCAAGTTGAATCTCAAAGCTGCATACATTTTACCACAGTTTGCCATATGCAAAATTGTGTGAGAACTTTTAGTCCGCATACTTCACTTATTGACAGATAACTGATAGAGAAGGGGCAGTATTATAAGAAAACATAAGATTGGCTTTCAATTTAAAATCGTATCTCTGCATTAATCTATTCTGTGCCTTGTAATAGGTTTTTGCAAAAATGAAAACAATCTATGCAGACTGAAAAATTCCATTAGGGAATGTGAGCTTTTAGTAATCTTTTATTCTTCTTCCCGAATTCATTTTCCAGCTCAAAGAAACTGATTGCATATCAGTCTAATTCAAGGGCACACTAAAAACCAAGTTGTTTCCACTTGCTAGCAAGAGGCAAGTACATTCCAGCTCAGTTTTGCTCCTGTCTGTCACATCTGCATTAAAAAGTATCCTGCAGTTATTGTTTCTTGTTTTCATGATTTTTCACAGTGCTTTCTGAGGACAGCATTCATTCCTTAGGTCCTTCCTTTATAAGAGCTCGGAGATAGGAAACAAGGAGGTATTGCATTCTGGTGTCTTTGAATTTTTCAAGGAACTCTTCCATTAGCAGCCAGTTGCCAGGCATGAAGCTGCACCTCCTTGGAGCTCCTTTGAAGTCAGTGGCAGGAGTCCCTTTTCACATGTTATTCTCTGGTGACTTCAGTGGAGCTCTGCTGTGGCACAGATCTTGTCTGAGCACAGAGGCATACATACAAAGCTGGGATTACATAGCTGTAAATATGCACTTCTTTAAATTATCTTTCACCAGGGGCATTCCAAAACCCTTACAAGACACACATTTAGAGAGTTCTGCTGCTGCCTCTTCCCTTAGTGAATTGCAGTGAGCTGAACCTCGGCAGAGAAAAGGAAAAATGGGATACAGCACTCCCTTTGTTACCACCCCAGTTGTTCTTTATGGCTAATAATTTGTTTAGCTTTCATTTCTATGCCCATGCAGATTAACAATGTTCATTACAAACTACAGATTTTTTTTCTTTTCCCCAGAAAACCAACCAGTAACTCCCAGGCTTGTAAAGCGGAAAATCCTTTTTGTTTTCAGCCCAAATTATGATTTCTGGTTTGCAGTCTTCTTTCCCATGTCCATTTTTAATCAAGGCACTGCCCTGCCTGCCTCCCACCTCCTTCTCTTAGGAAGAGCTCAGCATGTGCGTGCATCCTCCTTTGCGATCCTTTCTCCCTCTGTTCTTTCCACTGTTCACACTCCCACTCTTGCTTATTCCTTTCTATGAAATTATCCCATTTAATCATTGCTTTGCACAAGCCACAATCAGGAGATGAAAGCAGGAGCCAAGCAGTTAGCAGTAAGGGGTGTGCACACACCAGTCCCAACTCCCCAAGTGCAATGATAGAGCTAAGGAAGCTGAATGATTATTGTAGCACTGTTTTAGGCTTCCTTTACATGACCCTTGCTTAGTTCTTCTCCACCTGCCTAGGACTAGGAAGTATATTTTGTGCCTGGGCTGCTAAATTTCCTAACACTCTCACTGGGCAGTTTAATGTAAATAGTTGAACTAGTGCTTATAGTTACCTTATGGTACAGTAGTTTGGGTAGTTCCAATGGGCAATTATTTCAGATTTGCCAGTCAGGGCTATTCTGCGAGCAACCTGCAATCCACCAAGTGCCTACAGGTGCATCTGGAGCAGAGCTTCTTCCCTTAGAGATAAAGTCCTTCCCGTACACTCAACTTTTTTTCCAGGATTGCATGTTAGCGGAGCAAGCAGTCAGTAATTATGCGGCAATCATTTCCCATAATCCTACCGCAAATCCTAAAATCTTTGGTGTTTTCTTGAAACTCTAGTTCATGGAGTTAGATGATGATGATGTGAGATACGAATTCAAGGGAAGGCAGAAGGAGATGGGCAAGGTGTATTTTAGTGTTCATTTTGCAGGGAAGTGCCTGGGGATATGATTTGTTCTCTTCTTCTCCTGTTTGCAGGTATGACATCATGAACCTGCAGTACATAGAGCAGAACCGCTACGACTACGTCCTCATTGGCACCTGGCACGAGGGCGTGCTCAACATTGACGACGACCGGATCCAGATGAACAAGAGCGGGATGGTGCGCTCCGTGTGCAGCGAGCCCTGCTGGAAGGGGCAGATCAAGGTGTGCATCCAGGAAAAAAACATTCCAATAGTGAAGTGTAAATAACACCGGGCAGTGTTTTTTCATCAGACTCAGACAAGATTAATGGATGAAGCTTGCTGGAAGCTTGTTTGAATCTGGAATTCCTTAAGTCTTCCTTTTCTTTAGGAAAGCAAAAACAACAGAAGAACTCCTAAATCAAGTACTCTTACGATCCTGTATATGAACCTACATTTCTTGCAATTGCCATTTACAGTGATGCAGAATCTTACAGTATCACAGGGTGGTGATCAGTGGTGCGGAGTCTAGTTGGAGGCCTGTGTTGAGTGGGGTCCCCCAGGGGTCAGTCCTCGGTCCAGTCCTGTTCAACTTGTTCATCAATGACCTGGATGAAGGCACAGAGTGCTC
>JAWLRI010000254.1:193286-210103 GCA_034781795.1 Crypturellus tataupa | reverse complement strand
GGGGGTTGGACTAGATGACCTCTAGAGGTCCCTTCCAACCTTAGGCATTCTATGATTCTATGATTCTATGATTTTAATTCAGTTTTGCCAGATGTGGAAAAGAAGTAATCTCTTAGTCATTGCCTACAACTTTCAGTGGCCATGGTACATTCAAGGGCTCATTTTTAAAACCTTTTGCCCATGGTAATCCAGTATTTTATTCCAGCAATAACACCTGCAAGAGAAAGAAAGAGAGAAAGAGAGAAAGAAAGAGAGAAAGAGAGAAACAAAGAGAGAGAGAAAGAAAGAAAGAGAAAAAGCAAGAAAGCGAGAAAGCAAGAAAGAAAGCGAGAGAAAGAGAGAAAGAGAGAGAGAGAGAAAGTCTGTTTGTATCTAATGTTAACAACAGGAGGTGTGAAAATACAAATGAAATCACTCTCTGTTTATCAAACAGTAGCACTTGCATGAAGGAACAAGTATTTTGCCACTTGACATTCTTGGGTGAGGTAAACACAAGTTTCACCAGTAGCAAAGTGGTATGGCCGCACTAAGCTTAGAAGAACAATAGGCTCAGTGAGAAAAATGAGCTTTTTAGAAAAGACTTTCATTTCTAATTTCATTTTATGAATGCATTTGCAGTTTTTTAGCATTTTTTTTCAGAAATAGCTGATTGATGATTTGGCAAAGGTTTAGTGACATACTCAGACAATCTTGGAGTCTGGACAGTCCAATCTTGGACAGTATCAGTCTTACTGTCCTCCAAAACATCTTGTCCCTGTTTTTGAGAGTGTGCATTTTGTGCATGTGTGTACATGTAAATACCAAACATACTGCAGGAGGAAATGTTAAAAAAGAAAAAAAAGCCCACAAAGGCAGCATTCAATAAAATAAACACTTTGCATTTCACTTAGCTCTGTAAACAGATAGATGGGAAGGTCCTGGAGAGGAGGCCAGACTCCTCCTCTCCAGCAAGCAGAGCCAGAGTCCTCATCAGAGCCCTGTGAGCTGAAAAAAATCCCTAATCTTTCTTTCAGCCTCAGCATAATGAAATGAGCAGACGAGACGAGGAAACAACCTTTTTATTATGGGATCATTACATATAGCAGTGTTCACAGCAGAGCAAAATACATCATTCAGTGACATTTATCTCTATGAGAACTGTTCCAGACCATGTTCTTGGTCACTGCAAATTGGTTTTATTTTCTACAAGGCCCTATTACATCATTCTAAAACTGTACTTTTTTATTTTTATTATTTTAAAAAACTTCTATTTACATTTGTAGAATGACATCCAAAGAGACTTCAGGGCAAATGAAAGTGTATATTTATGTGTGTGTATGTTTATTCCCTATAATATTTACATATATATGTATAAATAGATCTGTGTGTGTGTGAATCATAAATCACTCTCTGTTCTAACATTTGCCTTTGTTTACTTCCTTTTATTATGAAATGGATATCAAATGTAGGCTGAGCTGTTCATACTGACCTTAACTACCTCTCAGATTTAACCTGTTTTGAAGTTTGGTTGAAAATGTAATGCTCATTGTGCCTCTATACCAAAAGCCTTTCAACTCAAAAACAACTCCTCCTCCCCCCGCCTCCCCCCCCCAAAAAAGCCTCTTCTTTAAGCCTAAGCATAAATCTTATTACAAAGAAGTAGTGAGAGAATCAGGATTCATGTTTTCTAGTTGTTAGAAATGGCCCATATGCATGTCTCCTGTGACATTTTTAACAGCACAAATGGTACCTATATGCTGTGGGGCTTTGTCATCATATAGAGGATCATAGCTGAGGATGTATTGTGCTTTGCAGGTGATCAGGAAAGGAGAAGTGAGCTGCTGCTGGATTTGCACTGCTTGCAAGGAGAACGAATTTGTTCAGGACGAATTCACGTGCAAAGCCTGTGAGCTTGGCTGGTGGCCGAACGCTGACCTGACAGGTAGGGACATCTCCCTCCAAACACATCACCAGGATGGAGAGAGAGCAGTGTGCAGTGGAGAGGAAGGTGGCAGTACGCAAAGATAGTAAAAGGGCATATTTAAGCACACATCCCAGTGCAGTGTAGGGTAAGTGAAAGTACACTATTGTCTGATTCACTTTGAGAGCAGGAGGGAAAAGATTCAAGTGACAATAATAACAGGAGAATTTATACAAAGAAAAAGAAATATATTTTGTTTGTTCTTTGTCTTTGCAAAGAACACCATTGTGCACCACTGCACACCATTGAGAGACTGACTTGATACTCTCCGCACATTCTACTATGCAGTAGATAATTGTAAAACTTTACTAGGGATTTCTGGGCATTTAGCAACTGATTACCAGATTTCCTTTTAGCACAGAGATCATTCCAACTGTACCTACCACCAAGGGAAATTGCAACAAAATCCCAAGAAAGGCTGGTGGAAAGAAGGAACACAGTTGGAATTTGTCTCTTCTGTGCATATGCTTTGCATGGGCTGTATGTTATGGCATCTTTTTCAGTTACCTGTCAGGGACAAAGCTGGTCCCTGTAAGCCCTAAACAGTGGGCTCTCCCCGTCCCTTTAGGCTCTGCAGTAATTTTTACCCCAAGAAAATAGATTTCATAGGTTGAGAAGTGCCACATTGACCTTGATGTTTCCTTTGCCTTTCTGCAAAAGACTACTGGCACCTCTGCCCTACACTGCATCTGCCTGTCTTGGCTGCCAGTATTTACAGGGCACCATTCTTGTCCAAGAAACACTCCAGTTACCCAGCTGAAGATCGGCTGTGCAGCTTGTCACATCCTTTTCCTTTAACATGACTGTCTGGCAGACTAGACTTCTCTAGAGCACTAAACATGTAGGCAAAGTACGTGATCCTTGGTTAGATGGATCCAAGAGATACTGTTAAGCTACTGTTAAATTAGTCGGTGAAGCCACGGGCTTCACCATTTGAGAGGGATTTCTTTGAGGAGGGAAAGCTGGACATTTCTCCAGTTTTCTCCACTTGCATCTTAATTTCTATCAGTTGCAATAAATTGATAAACCTGGTTCATTATCTACCTTGGTTTTCTACAGAAAATAAGCTATAGCTATGGTCATGCCCCAGATATATGTGTGTCTGCTTATGTCCTATACCTCTGACCCACAACACAGTCTCTCTCTTTTTCTATAATGTGCAATTGAACTTATATCAACCATTTGGTCAGGATACAGAGATCTCAGTGATTATTCAGATCCCACAAATTTCATGAGAATGAGTTGTAGGAAGGCCATAAAAAATGCCTTCTGTGAGGATTCCGGTTTGGGGAAAAAGTCTTGCGTTGCTAGACACCAGCAAAACTGCAGTACCCTTTATAAATGTCCTGGCCACCGGAAAAGCTTAAATTCTACCCTCACATCTTCTAACACCAAAGTCTATCTACTAACTACAAAACAGAAACTCATGGAGAACCAGATGCTCTTAGTTTTGGAGGCTCACAGGATTATTTGTATTGCCTGTTCAGAGGAGAAAACTGGGACTTCTTTTTAGTCAATAAAGCAGAACAAGAACATAGTGAGAGATCAATGTGCACTTGAGTGAATATGGTTCAGTGCTACCAGCTACCCAAAATAACTCAAAAGGGAGCATGTCAAAATGACAGGCACTGCTGAAAGGAGTTGAGCAAAGCATCAGTTATGGAAAAAAATCTCAGGGGCATGTTGCAATCTATTAACTTTTAATGAAATCAGTAAGTGACCTGCTGATTTGTATTTCATCTCAGCAAGGAAACTGGGCTGCTGTTCTTCTAAAATCACAGTGACACCAATCAAATGACAGTGAATGGCAATTCACTGACTAGAGAATGGCAAAATGGCAATCTGCTCCTGCAGATCTTTGCCCCGTCTGATTGAGGATTTTTTTTTAATCCCTGTACCATTGACTTGAATGGTAAAAAGTGCAAAGTTGTGAAGAGAAGTTGAGGGTACCCTGTACTTTAGAAAAGGGAAATTGATCTAGATAAATTCTGACTCTTCATCTTTGCTAGAGTCATCATGTGTACAATTTGGTTCGAACATCTTTTACCTTGCCAGCATTTCCCCCATCAAATGTGTTTTTATAGCTTTACTTTGTATGTTGTATTTATACCCTGCCAGTCATCATAGCATCTAGACACAGACATTAACATCTCAGATTCCAGATTGTTTTTCCCTTTGCCTTAAATCTTAAATGCTAAAAGTGAATATAGTTCTAATCCCATTTTCTGTCATAGAATCCTTAGTCTAAAATCCTTAGTTCCTTTAAGAAACACAGAGTGCATTCTAATCCCTCACCCTAAGATGTGCTTCTCAAGATATTCACGTCTCTCTTGGCATTGGTTTCTGTTGCTTTGCAGCCTTTCTAGGATGTTTAATCTTATTTTCAAATGTAAAATATTTCTAGATTGCTTCCCCTGTACGTATGTTTACTGCAATAGAAGTCATCAGGCATAAAGAATTTCTCCCCATAAATGATATAAACCATCCATTCTACCTGACCTGAGAAAGAGTCACTAAAACCAAGCATATTGAGACATGAGCCAAGAAGAAGAGATGTCTTTTCCAGTATCAGAAGCTATAGAAGAAGAATGAATATCAATCTAGCAAGCCCAATTTTCTTCATCTTAAATAAGCAACAAAACAGGGTAGGACAGTAAGTTTTAGAGATCGATTATGAAATGAATCTTAGAGGTTTGGGACCATCAGTCACCTGGGGTGTATTAATGACCTCAGAAAACATTCTAGGGTGTCATACTGGCCTTGCAATATGACTATCATTTAAAAAAAATCAATTAGCCTTCCGCTCTGGTAAAATGTTCACAGTAGAAGTGTAGAGAAAACAATAGATAAAAATATAAAACATATTTTTAGTAACAACTTTTAACTGTAAAAGTTTTTCTAGTAATTTTCTGGGTTTTTTTTTAGCTTTTATTTTTTGTTTTAACCTGTAAGTATAAGATTTCTTGGGCATCCTCCCCCTACCTCAACAAGCTTCCCCAGCACACTTTCCCCTAGCTGGGAAATGACCCACCTTCCCAGGTGCTGACAACCAACAACCGTCTGCTCAGAAAAACACTGCAGGCAGGTTTATTTTTAATGATAGTGGCACGTGTAGCTTGCCTGTGCACAAGAATTGCACTGATTTAAGTAAACAAGTTTCTAAAACCTTGCACAATATAAACTTAAAGCAAATGATAAAGGTTTAGCTACCATGCTAAATCAGCACTATGACTTTAGACATATCATATAACAGAAAAATAAGAGTATGGCTTGATGCTGCTAAGCTTAAAGTATAATTTAAGCTTATAATTTAAAACTTAACCCTTCCAGCATCCACAGAGTGGCTTCTTGGTTAAATAAAGAGCTTTGTGGGTATTAATCAAACACGGCAGCTCCTGAACATTAGTTGACTATTGAAACAGGACAGGAACTGAATCCAATCCAGTGTTGCTGTGGCGAACAGCCAAAGGATCACAGTTCTGATAAAAAGCTTTTTCTTCAGTTACATTTCACCATAATAATCATGATTTAATGAAAGACTGTTCTCCTTCCTCTGTGTCTTGAACAAACTACACTGTGCAAAACAGAACTGCTTTTCTTTATAACATGGCACCTTCAGTTGCCCACAGTATCATTTCCATTACTTTTGGTGTTACAGGTGATAGCAGCATTACATGTAAATAAGTCAGCTCAGTATCCTCACAGTGAGAATGAGAGAGAGTACAGAATTACAGGGCACTCTTTCACTTCATATGACATTGGCAAACTTTAAAAGTTTGGGAAGAAATTTTCCATGTCAGGACTTTGCCCCAGGATATATTTTGTTTTAATTTCAACAAAAATGTTTTTTTCTGGTTCTCACAATGAGGTTATGGCTGAACTGTGTTTGCTCAGCCTTGATCCACACTTCTAACTACTTCTCCTGTATTTGAAAGCAAGGACTTTACATTTTGGTAGAAGTGTAACTTTGTGGGTTTTTTTGTCATCTTACAATAGACGCCACTAAACTGAACAAAATTCTAGGCTTCAAAAACTCTTATATCATTCAGGTTGATCTCTGTAGACACACTCCATTCTCCAGGAAGAAGGAGCTGAACATGACTTTTGCTCATCACTTGCTAAGACTTAGCAGCAAAGATAATAATAAAGCCTCTCTTACATGTTCACTGACTCCAAAGCCTTTTTCCCTCTCTTGATGGACATATCCAACAACTTTGATAGTCAGAGAGAAACAGCAGCCGTTACTCCATTACTACTGGCCGTTACTGCGTAGCGTTCATATCCAGTATATGAACAGCAGGCCCAGCAGTGGTTGTGGTGGGGACAGCTGCGTGGAGAGAGGACTGAGTTGAAGAAAAAGTCTGAAAGGGACGGGGCACAGAGAAGGGGAGGCTGAGGGACTGGGAGGGCAGGTGCTTGTGAGGAAGGGAGAAGGTACATGAAGCCGGAAGATAAACTGAGTCCAAGCGAAAGTGGAGGAAGACAGAGACCAGAGAAGAAGATGGGCACTTAGCATGGGATACAAGCTAAGTAGGGGTATGATTGCAGGGCTGCAGAATCTGGATAGAGAGGACTAACCACTAAGGAGGACTACTATTGACTGTGCCCTTCCTTAGTGCGGGACCACTTGGCTCTGAATGCAGCTGCTGCCTCCGAGGCAGATAGAGGCTGCCCAGCTCCTGCTGCTGTAGCTCACTTCAGTGTCCAGTGTCCCCAGCATGAGTAGAAGTCATTCCAAAGGTCTCAGCTTTGCTGATGACCCACAGAGGCACTCTTCTGTCATTCACTCCAATTTACTTCTTAATGGCAGAAAAATACCCAGCAACAAACTAAAAGTACCTTGACATCAAGTCAGCAGGAAATATTAGGAAAAAATATTAGGAAATAATTTTGCCCTCGTGGCCAAGAAGGCCAATGAGATCCTGGCTGCATCAGGAGGAGCGTTGCCAGCAACTGGAGGGAGGGGATCCTGCCCCTCTCTCTGCTCAGCTCTGGTGAGGCCGCACCTGGAGTACTGGGGGCAGTTCTGGGCCTGTCTAGCCTGGAGAAGAGAAAATTGAGAGGGGATCTAATCAACATGTTCAAGTACCTGAGGGGTGATTGTAGAGAGGATGGGGCCGGGCTCTTCTCTGTAGTGGCCAGTGACAGGACAAGGGGTAACAGGTGTAAGTTGAAACATAGGAGATTTAATCTCCATATGAGGAGAAACTTCTTACCCTTGAGGGTGACAGAGCCCTGGCACAGGCTGCCCAGAGAGGCTGTGGAATCTCCTTCTCTGGAGATCTTCCAAATCCACCTGGATGCCACCCTGTGCCCTGTGCTCTGGGTGTCCCTGCTGGAGCAGGGGGGTTGGACTAGATGATCTCTAGAGGTCCCTTCCAGCCTCAACCACTTTGTGATTCTGTGAAATATCAGAATGAATGTACTGAGTCATTTGACTTCATAACCTTATCATCATATTAACATAGAAGGTTTTATTTGCTACATAATTTAATGCTGAATTTATATCTTCAGTCCAGTGAGGAAAGTAGCTATAAATACCCCTCTCACCTGGGTTTGGGAGAGCTATGCTAGTTAAGCACCGACTCTCAGTGACACCTGCTTTTGTACTAACAGTATAGGGATGCCTTTGCAGTTATTTTTTTAAACCATGTATATTTTTTAGGTTTGGCTTTTCCACAAGATTTGAATCACATTAATTAGTGGAGATGGTAAAAGGAGTATAGAAGAAAAACAGTGAGCCCTTTGCCCTTTCATTTGACAAGGTGAAGATAAGATCTTGTGAAGAAAATTAAACTGCAGAAATATAATGAGAAGATACAGCATCTATCTTTTAATTCCATTACGACTTTGGATTTTTTTATATATTTTTCTGTTGATAACAGATCTCTAATTAATTTCTTTTTCAGATAAAATCACCCTTAAAAAAATAGAGTGGGTCAAATTATGTTGATTTTATTAAAGATTAAAATTAGTCTGAAGTGCCCATTCTGACTGGTAGCACTCAGTAACAATCTCCTCCCTGCTGAAATTAAGGGATGGTGCTGAGCTTATATCTGATGTCTCTTACCATTTCTGCCTTTGATACGCTGGGCTTGTCAGCAGGTCTCCCACAAGTAAGAGTTAGAAGAAAACTTGCAAAGCTCATTTCCATTTTTAGCATCATAAGCAAATATTTGGGACCCTCAGAATTAATAGCTGGTTTTGAAAATAATTCATTTGAAGCTTCCCATACTGCAGTTCACTCGTTTGTAAAATGGTTTTAATAAGCCATGCCACAGAGGCATAAACAAACGTTTAGATTATTTTGGGGGCCAGAAAAATTGTTCTTCCCTCGAACAGATACCTTTCTAACACTCTGTTTCTTTTCTGTACACTGCAGGCTGTGAACCCATCCCTGTAAAGTATCTCCAGTGGAGCAATATAGAGTCTATTGTGGCTGTGGTCTTTTCCTGCCTGGGGATCCTGGTCACCATGTTTGTCACCCTTATCTTTGTGCTCTACAGGGACACCCCTGTTGTCAAATCCTCCAGCCGGGAGCTCTGCTACATAATCCTTGCTGGCATCTTTCTGGGTTACATCTGTCCTTTCACCCTTATAGCTAAGCCCACCACCACGTCCTGCTACCTCCAACGCCTTCTGGTGGGCCTCTCCTCAGCCATGTGCTACTCTGCTCTCGTGACCAAAACCAACCGTATTGCACGTATCCTGGCGGGCAGCAAAAAGAAGATCTGTACTCGCAAGCCACGTTTCATGAGCGCGTGGGCCCAAGTGGTAATTGCCTCCATCTTGATCAGTGTGCAGCTGACACTGGTGGTCACGCTCATCATCCTGGAGCCCCCGATGCCCATTCTCTCCTACCCTAGTATAAAGGAAGTTTACCTTATTTGCAACACCAGCAACTTAGGTGTCGTGGCTCCCGTGGGCTACAATGGACTCCTCATCATGAGCTGCACATACTATGCCTTCAAGACTCGCAATGTGCCTGCCAATTTCAACGAGGCCAAGTACATTGCCTTCACCATGTACACCACTTGTATCATCTGGCTGGCCTTTGTGCCTATTTATTTTGGGAGCAACTACAAGATCATCACCACCTGTTTCGCGGTGAGCCTGAGTGTGACAGTGGCCCTGGGGTGCATGTTCACTCCCAAGATGTACATCATCATAGCCAAGCCTGAGAGGAATGTCCGCAGTGCCTTCACCACCTCGGATGTGGTGCGTATGCATGTCGGGGATGGCAAGGCACCTTGCAAGTCCAACACTTTCCTCAACATATTCCGGAGAAAGAAACCAGGGGGCGGAAATCCAAAGTAAGTGATTGACTTCAGATATACATCTATCTGTACATGTTCCTCTCTCTGCCATCCTCTCTTGGTCAACCATAGTTTTCTGAATAGTAAGGTACGTAACATTTCTTCATCTCATGTAGCAGAAAAGGCAGAAAGGATCCTTTCGGGGTAAGCCTCAGATGGATGTTGATGGATGTATTTTCTCTCTTGCTTAAAGGCAGCCCCATACACCTGCCTTTACCTCTGGGGCAGGTCAGGCAGTGGCAGAATGACCAGACTTCATTTTCAGCTTCTCTCATCTCTCGTGCATGTGATTGGGGCCTCACACCTCCATGTGCAGTTGCTCTGCATTACTGTCCAAACTGAGGTGCAAATGTAGTCTTCTCCAGAATGGAGCAGAAATTTGTGTCTAAGTGGTTGTAAATCACATGTATTTGTCTAAGACCCCTGGGGGGGGTCTACGTGTGAAAGCAAGGGGACAAACATAATTTGTAAGATAGTCTTGTGACATTCTTCATAACTGTCTTTCAAAAGCACCCTTCATACTATCCCCATGCTCTATTTAATAAGCAGGATCATGAGCAAGACTTTTAGCCATCAGAACTGTAAGTCTGAGAAGTCCATGCTCCCAAATGCAGCACTGGTATGAAAAGTTTCAGAGATCAAGTGATGAAGATGGACTTGGACCCACAACTACTGAGCCTGCTATTCTTCTTGCTGATGATTAGAAAGTACCAAGCTGCAGCAGAGGGGCAGAAGGAACTGTCACTTCAAACATCTCCCTGTGAGCAGCTGTCTAACACCGGCATTCTCTATTTTCTTACTGCTTTGTTAATCTTTAAAGAAGTACCATGAGACTAGATGTGAACTTAGATTACTGTTGTCTCAACTTAAAAAAATGTCAAAATATGTGATGGAAATAAGAAAGAGTGAAGTCCACATTTGTGAGCTTCTTGCTAGAATCAAAGCTCAGTTGATTTCCATGTCTCTGGCTGTAGTGAAGGGTTTGTAGTTTTCTCTGAATGCTTCCTGTTGGTTTCAGTTCAATTTGCACAGGAACCATTTTCACATATCTTGGAGACAGAAGGGAAAAGGATAAAGGCAATACCGTAGAAAACCCATGCTGTGCTCTGTTTTATCTTTATGTTACTTCAGTGCTTTTTTATTTTGTTGCCAGACAGAGGCTCAGAAGAGAAGGAATGGAGGCACAGGCAATACAAGCACATGGTTAGGTCTATGACATGTGGTGGCAGCAGAAAGATTATTCCAGCTCACGAGCTAAACAGCAAGTGATCTGGTAGCGACAGCAGTCCAGGGAGCCACCTCTTGCAGGAATGCTGGCTACCTGTCATGGTTGGTGGACAAAAATCTCCAGTCCATGAGCTTGGTTTCCACACAGTTAGGGAGATAAGGCTTGTTCTGACTTTCCCTTACTCTGCAAATGTTGAATGGTGTCTTACGCATCTCTAAGAAAATGGTATGGTGTCTCCACTGCACAGTCTCTGGCTGACACTGCTGGTGGCTTTGGGATGACATGAAGCAGAAAAAGGGGTTAGTGGGTATTTAAGATCATGAGCAAATTAGCAGCTAACACTTTGTTGTCCTCACCATTTTCCTACCCTCAAAAAAGAAATTGTGTTGTAAATTGGACACAACTGCAGTATATTTGGAACACAATTCACTATATGAGATACTTCTTGTTGAAAAGCCCAGCTTCCCCCTCTATATTGTCACCTTATAAGAACAACTGAGCTTCAGTGAGCTTCCTAGCAACTTGTTCGTTACATAATTTTAGTAAGCCTTTTGTGACATTTAATTCCTTTCTGTTTAGATTGTGCAAGAAGTATGGAGAAAAAAAGACTCCATGGAGTTTTAAGGTTTTTTTTTTTTTTTTCTGAATTCAATGTTTGACACATAATTAATACCCATTCTGCATTTTGTCTCAGGTTAAGCCTCCAGATCTTTCACACAGCAAAATCCCAATTTCTGACCAAATCCTCTCATGTAGTTACTGCTCTGTTCTTCGTGTAAACCAGCAGAGATGTGGCTGCAGGCTGCACTTGCTTAGAGATAGAGCAGACCGCAGCAAGCCTCACCATACGTGGACACGAGGGACTGCGAACAGTGCAGTGTACAATCATACAGCTTTGGCAATAGTCACAAAGGTCATTTCAGGGTTATGGGGAGTAATTGTAGTTCCTAGCAGGGCCATTGCAAAGCTTGTGAGGACATTGCACTCACACAGATTAAGAATTGGAAGGCATTGAGTAATGCAAGAAGTAAAAAGAATTTTCTGACCATTTGAAGCTCCTATATAATTCAAATATGTGTTCAGATCCTTCCTGAAAATATTAAAATTTGCTTACTGTGCAGAGAAAAGGCCTCCACACTGTTTTTCAACCCTTTTCGTTTCTTATCACAATCTTTTTTTTCCCCTAGATTTCCATCACTAATTCAGATAGCAGACTCTTGCTCTGCTTCTTGCCTCCCTGTGGCCACATGGCAAGCAGCATTTCACTCAACAGATCCTTTTTCTAGTTATCTTCTAAAAGCTCTCCATTCATATTCTTGTTACCTCTTTTCTTGCCAGCTTGTTTCCCTCTTTCTGCTTTTCAATTTTCATCTCTCTTTCTTTGTCTGCATTGAACCGCTCTCTTACTCGAGTCAATTCCAATTCCTTTGCCTAAACAAAAAAATGACATTCATTTAATTTAAATTGGCATGCAGATATAAACTGAGTTAGCTTTAAAAATGGAAACCAGTTTACACTTCCAAGGGCAAGACAAACTTATATAAGCTTTGTGAAAGCGCTCGCACGCTGTTGTGCTGTTTGCATCGCCCGTAGAGCTTTGGGAGTAGAACAAGCCAACCAGCTCTTCCCTTCTCCCTCTAAACTGGAGCAGAAATAACCAGGGAAGTCTGTTAACACAGCCTTCAGCTATGTGCGGTGTTGATACAGAGGCTTGGAATTTTCCAGAAAAATGTCTGTCGCAGACAGTTCTGATGAGAATAAATTGTTTAGTAATATTGGTCTTCACTTAATAATAAAGTAATGTTGCCTTTACTGAGTTGTTGCACTCTGGAGGTATAATGTAAGATCATGAAGGATTGACCTCTCTCATACTTGGTTAACCTATGAGCAATTACTGAGGTTATACCTTTAAATAAAGGAGGCTGGAAACTTTCCAGCAGAATGCATTTTCCATCAGAAAATTCTGGCCTCTCAAAATCAGGAGGACATTTATGACTTATCCGGCCTGGGAGGGATCAAGAGATTGGGAACTTTTGTGTGAGGGAACTTCACATTGACAGCCACTAGGATGATGGTTAGAGCATCCGTCTAGGTGAAGGGCATCTCCTTCACATCCCAAGGGAATGTCCGAAAACTGGACTACTCATTCCAAGGCAAGTCTCAGGCTTTCTCTCTTTCTTGACTGGCAATTTGTCCTGGAACAGAGAAAAAAAAATCCTGATGCAAACTCTAGAGAAATGCTCTGTATTATTTTGTGCGAGAATTCGAATCTGGGTCTGAAAGATCCCTCGTGAGAGTCTTCAGTACTAAACTATAGTCAGCCTGTCTGTCTTGTCAAATGAATATTAAAATATTTATAAAAAGTGGAACAGCTCCATCAGGAGAGATTGAGAGAGACTGATATCTGCTGCTTTTATTGAAGTTGTGAACAACCATTTATCACCAGAGTTTACTGTTTGGTGACATTATGAGATCCTAGCTGTTAAAGGATGCTGGTCTAGCAGCAGTATTTGGGAGAGCTTTTCCCATCCTTTTCCAGATATCAGAGTGTAGTTTTCAGATAAGGATCTTGCAGCAATCATTATACTAGTTCTTGACCTTGAATGTTACTCTGGTCTGCAAGAGTTAGTCAATTTGAAGAGTAAAGCGCACATAAGAGAGCAAGGAGTGATAGAGTGGAGAGAGGGCTTTGGAGACATGAAGGCCTGCCCAGGGTGGCTCACTCACAGTTGTGCATATCCATACTGAAACTGCTTCCTGCCCTTTCCAGGGATGTATATCCCTTGGGAAGCAATAGTCCTTTCTGGTCAACGTCCAGGAAAAATAACCACCAACATTTAATAAGTTGCTCTTGAAAATGGTTCATGAACTGACTTCTCTAGCCACTACTTCAAATTGACCCTGCTCAGGTACAGGAGACTGGAGCCAGCTCTGCAAACTGCAAGTCTGATAAGTGGCTTTTGCTTGTAGTCCACCTGCAGCCTGAGCTGCTCACAGTTTCAGTGGGCTGCAGCAGCGTGAGAAGGATTTGTGATTGCTGAGGAGAGGAGAGCAATTCTTTCTCATTCTTTGTGTCATTAGCTTCATTTATAGTAAAGAGTCCAGGCTCTGGATACTATTCTAGGGAACAGTGGTTCAGAATAAATAGACAAGATGTGTGGCAAGACATGAGTTGGGAAGGTCAACTTGCAAGATTCTGTGTGGCCAGGACTCCACATTAATGCTTGGCTACCTACATACCCCCTTCTAACTCTGAGGTACATGCATCCAGTTTTCCTTTGTCCAGCTTTTGGCACTCAGAACTGGGTGGTTATTTTAAAATATTTCCAAACATGGAATTTTTATTTATCTTTTCAACATATTTGGACAGTTCATGCCTCTAGGCTGCTTGCCCAGGTGTCTACTCTAGGTGGTGAATCCCACACACACCTGGGCTAACAATTACTCAAAATGGCTTTATTTTACTCTCCTCAAAAATGTCAGGGTAACTCAAAATCCCTTGGTACGTTCTCCATGGCTTCAAAGCAGCCTTCTCTTGTCCTTCATCCTTTCTCCCACTGCACCAGATGCCAAAATTCTTTAGCCTGAAACTGGGTACCTCGGTTACCTAGAGGTAACGCGTGTCTTCAGTTACACCTAGCAACACGTTTGATCTCTTACCAGGACATATGAAAAAAAAACCAAAGCAACAGCTATTCTTTGGTCTTTCCAGCTGTAAAAGTCTCTCAAGGTATTCCTCAATTACTCTTTTGCGTTCTGAGAATTTCTGAGATTACCATTTCATCATGAGGAAGTTGCACTGACCTGCCATGTTTCCAGGGGGTCTCACTTCACCTGGCAGCTCACAGCCCACGAAGGCCTTCGGGCTCTTCATCACACTCCTTTCCTTTAAAGCCTCCCCAGCCAAGCAGAAAGCATCTTAGCATAAGTTTGTGCTGTAGGCAGGACAATTTGTTTAACTGTTTTTGTGGTGGTGGAAAGAGGCAAAAGCACAGCACAGTATGGCAAAAGTTGCAGCTTCCAGAAACTGAGATATTCAGTATGTTTAATTGCTGTCACACAAATGCAAATCTTTTAGAGCCCCTCACTTGATCTAACTTGAGTGCCTCATCATAGGAGAAGAGGCTCAAGAGTATCCCCTCCTCCCTTTCTCAAATTACTACTCCAGTCAGTCAATATGTTACTTCTAGTTAGAGGGTTAGAAAGGCAGAAGGGAGAGAGTGTGAATGAAAATTAAAAAAAAAAAGTAATTAAAAGAATAGTTTTTGTTCATGCCTTCTTCAGGCTAAAGTACAGAGATCAAACAAAAAAAAATCTTAACCTAGTATAGCCACAGGGGGAAAATTTCACTCTATCTCAATGAAATGCATTGAAACATCTGAAACAAGGATATAGTGAAAAGTGTGAAGGAAGACCATTAATAACTGTTCACTGTTGTATCATCTGTTGTAAAAGAGAACATATTGTTAAACTTCAGTCCTGTGCTTCAGAATACAAGCCCAAGCTGAGATATCTACAACAAATCTGCAAGTGTTTTCTCTTGTCCTACATTGTGTCACCTAGCCTGCAGCATATGACGGTTATCTTTAAATATTTGTTGTAGAGGTTACTGCTTGCTGTAGTTTTATTTTCTGACAGCATTGCCAAAACAGTATAGAGACAAATCACTGCATCTAATAAGAAATGGTAGCTGGCTTGCTTTGTAATTTAGAAAATTGATGCATTAGGTAAACTTATGCACTGCAGTAGTGCTGCATGCACAGTAAGGCAGCCCTCTATTTCAGTAGCTACACATCTTGAAAGACACTAAATTCCAAAGTACTTTCAAAAAGACCTTTAAATATGTTGATCAGTAGAGCCACCCTAAGGCTTACCAGAGGGTTATGGTATATCATGAATCAGAGTTTTAAAACCCCACAAAGATTGTAAGGTCCTACAAACAGGAAATAATATGAAAGTTAAGTTAAAAGGATTAAAAAAAAAAAAGCAGGAAGAAAAAAAAAGAAAAAGAAAACAAATGTTTCCACAATAGCGCTGGAGATGGATCAGCTTTGATTTAAATTAACTAGTGCCACAGTGGTAAGCAGGAAGGTAGGCTGCACTTGCCTGACCTGACTCCTTCCCCTGCCTGCTGCAGCCCTTCCTGACATTTCTCTGCAAGTCTGTATGCAAGATTTTGCTGAGACTGCAGTGTGTTTTTAAGAAAGTATCTCATATGCTCACAAGGATAATTGAAGGTTTTAACACCAAATATCTCTCTGTTAGCAGCTGGTACATTTGCAGGCTTTGCTGGGCTTAAACCATTAGTGACTTTGTGGACACATAGTGCAGTGGCAGGTAACAGCTCTTACCCAGTTCCTTTGTGTATGTGATGTGCGTTTCAAATAAGAAAATTCTTATTTGAAAACTCAGTCAAGCTGTTCAGCCCATGTCAGTGTATTGATTTAAGTGAATATTTAAAACTCCCAGAAGATAGCTATGTATTTCTAAAGGGGCTCTTACAACTGAAGTGAAAAATGTGGAAAGAAACACCGAATAAGGAAGTCTGAATCTTAATAATCCAAGAGCAATGTCCTCTAGCCCTGCTGAAGCTTTGTTCATTATATCTGGGCTATTAATTATATCTATTATTGTCCTCTGTAGCCTTTAATTTGCATTTGCTTTAATAAATTTAATGCAGTTCTGTCCCAGACATCGATAGGTGATAAATACTGAAATATTTCTAATGCTATTCCCACACTTACTTTTTTTTTGAGATTTTAAAAAATACACAAAATCATATTTATTTAAAAAAAATGGCATGGTAAATATCTGAAGCCACTGTGCAAAGCATATGTGAGATAAAGTGAAATAAACATTGACCAAACTAGTTCCTATGTAACAAATTAGGTACCAAATTGTGTGTCTGTGCATATATTTGCAAAATATGTGCAGTTGTTATGTAATATAAGCAATCTGGAGATAGAGAATTTATTTTTTTCTTTCTAATGGGAAATAAGGAGCAAGGCAATCTAAGTAACTATAAGACTTCCTTAGAAGTCATCCTGGCTAAAGGGAGTCCCAGGACATGCACAGTGAAGTACATGTCACTCCCAAGACAAGCTGAGAAGAAGAAAAGTAGTGTCAGATATCCAAAGTCATTGGGACTACTGCCATTAAGTAGAAGCTTATGGGCAGCACAAGGGGTCTGAGCATTTAATGTTATTCCTCTGGGTTTCCCTCTGTGGCCAAACAGTGGCTGACCAGGACTACATTAAAGAAAAAGATATTAGAAAAGCAATGAGGCTTTTCAGTAGACTTCCAGTACGAGCAG
>JAWLRI010000254.1:162404-193186 GCA_034781795.1 Crypturellus tataupa | reverse complement strand
GGCTGACCAGGACTACATTAAAGAAAAAGATATTAGAAAAGCAATGAGGCTTTTCAGTAGACTTCCAGTACGAGCAGTGGGTACAAAATCATCTCAAAAACACCTGGATAATTTTGAATTAGTTTATAGGACATGGCACCTGTATCCCAGGCTCCCATCCAGACTTCTTTGTCACTTGTCAGAACTGTTTTTAATTTGGATGAACGAGCTGTTATGTAAGATTTTATACAATTTCCTCCAGTTCTCAGAAGCAACTTTGCATAACGAATCTCAGTAGTTAAATACAGGGATGCATAGATAGATAATCATATCAGAGGGTAGATTTATAATTACGTATCGCTTCCTGACTTAAAGGAAACAAAAACAGGACTGCCGAAAGCCTGAGGAAGGTTAGCATCTTTTCTGGCATAAAACACAGGAATAAGAATTCTAGCTGTAATTTAATTTCTTGCTTGACTGGATCACTTATTACATTTCCTTGCTTTTCTTTATCTGTATTTATTATTTATTGCATTTTTATTCTGAAAAACTCTCATAACAACCCAGTTAGGATACTATAAAATACAGCGACTCAATAGTGTGATGCAAACACCTACGTTCAGATGTAGGTATAAGCAGATGATGTTTATCTGCCTAGTGCCATAAACTCATTTTGTTTTGGTTAGAAAACCAAACTCTGTGATAAAAATAAGAGAGGAATCTTCTCCTGTTAAGAATGTCAGGTAAATAAAATGTTGAAGGTTGCCTCCTGATCAGTATCTAAATGCCTGGATATTTCTCTATTTTACACGTAGAAATCAGATTGCAATTCCCCTAAGCACATAAATAATATAATTTGGGGTGGGAAGGTCTGAAATATCATTTAAAAACATACATTTCTTTACTTAATTCAGTGTTTAAAGTGGAAACGGAATAAAGAACTAAAATGCAAAGTCTGATAGAAGTTACTATAAAATTTTGGAGTCAAGACTGCATTTACTTCCTTCCTGTCCTCCGAGGTGTGATGTTTCAGCACTGTGTTTCAGTTATTCACCTCCTTTTAGCAGAAGCGAGCAGAACTGTGACATTTCATGAACACATGATAAATCATGTACAAATACTTGCTAGAATAAACACACAGGATATTCTGTGGGGATCTCTGAGTTGCATTGCGATTTCATAAATCTTGAGCTAATTTAGAGATAAACATAAAACCAAGTAATAAAGGACAACATTTGGATCTATTATATTCTTTAGACAAGGATAAAGCTATAAAACAATAAAGGATGATGCATACATGTGTATATATGTTAGCCTTTTTTTTCCTGTATCTAATATTGGTTTTAAAAAATTCTTAAATCATCCCAGCAATTCAGTGTAGAGTTACTAGCATGAAATGCAGGACTACTGCTTATTTACTTAATCCTTTTTCATGCTGAGGGAGATAGGAGCACATAAAAGCCCAAGAGAAGGACAGCACTCTGACTTCACCGCTTTTGCTGCTGTGAAAAGGCTTAGTCTGGCTCATCGGTGGAGCTCAGACCTACCTGCAGTGAGAGATCCCTTTTGCTCCTGCATAACAAAACACTGCAGGCAACACTGTAGATGCTGCAGGAACACGCCGAGAGGGAGCCTGTGTTTTGGCAAACCTTTGTAATTCGCAGGAAAATCGCGCTCCTGGCGAGAGAGGATGGTCAATCTCTCATAATGGATTGTAGAGTTCCCTGCTCAGATAGATATGGTTTTCCATACTGTAGGAATTTAATCTTCTGAGCAGGATTTTACCCTGATTACATAGTGTTAACCTCAGCGCTGCATTGCTTCACATCTCACAGTACCTGTAAGCCCTCGGTGGGTACATTAGCACGTATGCTGTGTTTGCTCTGTGAGGAGGCCCACACGTTGGTGTGTTGACTGGTAATGTTTCAAAGCAAATTAGTGAAGATGATGCCTGCTGTCACCACGGCTCATCGTTACTTATCTTATTAAGTGTATTTGTATTTTAAATATTATCTGGTGATGTTCTGCAACACTCTTTCCTAGGAGGAGGAAGGTTCTGAAACAACCTCACTGTCTGTGCTACCAGATCAAGAAATATTTTTGAAAATAGGAAAATAGCTTCCAGAATTCTTACAGATTTTATGGCAATTTAACATCCACATAGAAGACCTCCACTGTCAAAGAACCACTAATAATTATGGTCAGCAGAAAAAAGTGGTTATTTTTTCTGCTTTTTCAAAGACTCTAAATGTGGGCTGAAGAGGAAAGCAAAATATATTGTATCAGCAGAACATCTGTCTCTAAAGTTCTCGAAGAATACTTAATTTTGAAATACAAGTTAGCTAATTTTCAAAGGCATATGTGTGCTCTGGCATTCAGCCTCCCACACTTGACAAGCATAGGTTAAAAGACATTATCATTGCAAGCAGCAAACAACTGTGCAGTCTAGAAGTAATCACACAATTTGTCTCTTTAAAGCCCACCTGAAAACTAAAAATTCTAGGTTTCTTATTGCTGCATTATAAACAACATAGCATTTCTAGCATACTAGCTTCAGTACACTCTCCTAACACTGTTTCTCCTTCTCTACTTCATGATTCTTTTTTTTTTTTTTTTTTTTGGTATGCAGAATGTAGCTTTCTTCCAATTTATAAAATAAATTTACAGAAAAAAAAAGAAAAGTGAATGACTGTCGGCTTGCTTGCTCTTGAACCAAATCTCCTCAAGATCAGACATACACTAATGCCAGCACCAGAGAAGCTGCCCTTGCCTCTGCTGGTCTTGAGGACAGACCTGAGAATTGTCCCTTTCATCAGAAAACCACTGGGTTTGCTCTGCCGTGTTGCAGTACCGTAAGCCAGAGATGTCAAAGCTGATCCTAAACTCTAACAAATCAAGCAAAAAAACATGATCAGATTCTAGCAACTCTTCATTAGTAGAATAGAAAATGTGTTGTTTTTTTTCCCCCCTTTTGCTCTAGTCAGTCCTGCGTATCCCCAGAGACTCACAAGCCCGTCCACCTTCTAGTTAGTAAGACTGCCTTCTCTCTACATTGCACTGGGTTTGCAAACTATTAATCTTTCATAATCCTTGGTGGGTTCAAGTTTGGAACTTTAGACGCTCTTTATTTTCTTACTTGAAGCTCCCACGAGTCTTTCTCTCTATGTCCATAGCAAATATTTTTTCTTTACATTCCCTTCTGACAGTCTCTTCTCATTCTTTCCATGGCAGAACCTAGATCATTTCAGATGGTTCAACCTGTTTCAGCTGAGTGTTTGGAAAATGGAACTTACTGAACCTACTGCTCTTCACATTGCCCATTTTTCTGCATCCAAAAAAAAAAAGCCAAACCAATCAACCAGACAGAAACCCAGCAGCAAAATACATGCAAACAAAAAAGCAAATCCCAGGGCCTGAGCAAGCCCCCAGAGCATTTTTTTTTTTTTTTTATCTCTTTAAAGCAGACTGAGGGCTGAGAAGGGGCTGTTATTGAGAGGATGTGTGCTGTGCGAGCCGGGGGTCTCTGTGCCATCTCAGAGGTCTTCACTCCTTCACTTTCTCATGTTATCCAAAACCCAAGTTATATGCATTTTTTACGTTTCTTAATAGTTTGGTTTATCCAGGTTATCTCAGCTACCTCTCCCCCACTAGCCTGGAGAGAGTTGCATGCAGCTGATTGGAGCTATCATAGCCTGTAAGCCCACAAATGCTTTAAGCTGCTGTAAGCCAGAAATGTCATCCAAAGCTTTCCTCACCCTATGTTGTGCATCTAGGAGCAGGGAAGTGTTCCTGGTTAAAACTTCTTCCCCTTCCTTTCCCTTCCCTTCATTTTGACCCAGGTTAGTGACCCCCGTCTCTCCCTGCCAGGTCACTGAGCGTTTGCACCTGCACTCGTGCAGGCACCCAGGGCCGTGCAGGAGCAGCCACGGGAGGGCAGGGATGCTGCTTTTGACAAATGACTCTAGAACCTCCCTGCTACTCTCAGCCCGCTTTGCTCCACATCTGTTTGTGATTCTTTTCTCTCTCAAAAAAAAAAAAATAAATAAATAAATAAAAAACACTGCCTAATTGATTAGCCTCCTTCATTAGCATAATTATTTTAAAACATTGAGCAATTATTCCAGCCTTCTCTTAGCTCCCAACTAATGGTTTGTGTTTTAAAACGAATTTTTGCACTGAAAACTTGTCTACGTTCCCAGCTTCGCCAGTCAGTTTACTGAAATACATAGCAGAGCTCTTCTGTCAGATCCTGACTCTGCACAAAAGGTATTGAAATTCAGTTCCAAATCTTGCAGAAGGAGGGCATGGGCTTGCTTCTTTTTATACTTATATCTTTTAATCTGGCCATGACAACCACACATAAAACCTGAACTTTCAAGAGCATAAACATCAGAAAATGAACCCGCTTCAGCTTGGGAAGATGCAAGGTTTAAAGAGGATTTGGGCTGAGTATTTAGTCAAGCACATCACCCATCTGATTCTGTGACACACAATGCATGCTCACCTCCCCCGTCACCTTGTAGACTGCTAGAGTGTCAAAGAAATGAAAAGTGGGCCAGAAAGCTCATATTTTTGCTAACTCATCCTATGGGAGTGGGGAGGGGAGCTCCACTCCAGGTTTGCACGCTGGTACATGAGGTAAGCGTGAGCAATGCAGGTTCTGCGGAGAATAAGGCGGCAAAAAGCTTCTCCCCTGCCATGTTAAATTGAAGGGTTATATAAAAGTTATTATATCCTAGGGAATGACTCAGGGCTACTGTGCCACTGTAAGTATCAGCATGATGTTATCACTGCTTCTCTTGAAATCCCTTCTCACTTTGCTGTCTTCCTGATGTCATTGATGCTCAGTGGTCTCAAACTCAATTGCACAAAAAATGATGGCATGTTTTTTGTATGTTTTTGACTATGGGGAATGTGGAAGTATTTCTCAGATGGGTAGCGTCCAGTGAGGAGGTTCTCTGGATGCGGACTCAGATAATATCTAACACAGCGTCCTGCATTTCAGTTATTTTGGATGCCAGACAGATTCATTCGATTTGTGTCTGTTTGGGGAGTCTGGATGAGCAGAGAGAATAATTCCAGAGCAGTAGGTGAATGTCTCTAATTTCATAGCTGCTCAGACATAAAACATTACGGATAGCAATTTATACTTTCCTACAGCCCTGACACAGATGTTGGCCTCATGGGATGATTCATTTACACTTTTTACAAAAAAAAAAAAGAAAAAAAGCCCTCAGACCCTTTATGTTCTTTGCTGCAGATTTCATCAAGCCTGTTACCTTGACTGAATTCTGACCAACTGGCTAGGAATATTTGTTTTCTTCAAAGAACATAAAGTTAAGCAATTAATCAACCTCCTTTAGGGACCCTCTGCACTACCACAGTGGTTTCTCTGACAGAAGCTGTGTTACTGCGCCCTGGGGTTCATTAAAAAGCATTCATTATGGTATGCCTGGTCCTCATTCAAATGCGCAGAAAATCCACTTGCCTGGGCTCAGGACACAAATAAGTGTCATTGGCTCAGCAGGAATTATCCATATCTTTGAGAAGATGACTGCTCCAAAAATGGCCTTTTAATGACTGTTTTGTAAAGATGGGTGGATTAATTTTCTGGTGACCAGGAAAAAGTATATGTGAAATACCATTATTGCCTGCAAGACTGGGAGGAAGAGAGAAAATATTATTATAATTAAAAATAGACTGGTCCAGAGATTCAAGCACCAATCCTGGGTCAGAATTCTGTAGCTTTACCACACATTAGCAAAAAGCAAGCCTAGAAGAATGTTTCATATTTAACACTGCAAAAGTTTTTGTTATTATTTATGCATTTGACAAAGGTTTGATAATTGGAAAATAATCTGCTGAGGTATAATCAACACTACATATTCTGTATCAGTATATATGTCCAAATTTCCCTGTAATACAAAATCCAAATTCTGCCAAAGCCTGGGCCCTGACATTAGAGATGATTTCAGCAGTGCATTTGCCCCTGGGTGTACCACCATATGGGCATCCCCCTTGACCTTGGTTAAGAGACAAGCCACGGATTTGGTGGAGCATCTTAATGGCAGGATGCGTTTGGACTGAGGAGATTAGCTCCGGCCACAGTCTGAAAAGAGTTCGCTGGTCTGTGAGCACACAAAGATGCTTTTCTGGAGCGTCTAGGAAGCAACCTATTTCCTCCTTTCTTGTTGGAAGAATTCATAACAAGAACTGCACATGCCCAGGGACCTGAGAGCAAAATGTTGTTAGCTCACTGTGGGGATATACCTGAATAAGAAGAAAGACAGGGAAGGAAGCACAGGATGCATTTAAAGCAGCCAAAAGTGACGGCAAACTATAGTAGCAAAGGGACTCCTGGTAAAGGTGGTAGAGACTCATCAGGATCAGGGATCCGGGTGGTGCTCTGAAATGAAAGTTTTCTACCTTTTTCATTGTCCCTGGAAAAGGCTCTCTACAGCTGTGTTTCTTCAGATGCACATACAGCTCTCACGCCTGTGTGAAATGCATTTAGGGCTGAATTTTTCTCTCCGATTAACTAACTGCAAGTTGCTACTTGTTTTGTGACATTAGCTTGTGTGACTGAATAAACTACTCTTTTCTGGTTTTTCAACAAGCAGGAATAACACGACTCACAGTTTTCACAGAAAGTAAAAGTTCTTGTTCTATCAGTAAATGAAGAAAACTGAAGATCTATAGAAATGCTGGGTGATTTGTTTAATTGGAATCTTTATATAAGTTTAATAGGGTGTAGGAGCAGTCATGGTAGCTAAATTCCTGATTATGATTGCCTTTACATCATCAAATCTCAGGTATCTCATTACTCCTGGTAAGGAACTGAATTATTCTAGAGACCTCAAAGTGGGTAGGTTTACAAAATTGTTTACAAAGGTTTACAAAGTATCTTATTTGTGCTTTATTTATAATAGTTCACAAGGAAGCTCCCACTTCAACCCGCATCTCCAAAATGAGTATGGATATATTTCTGTGTACATCACTCTGTACTGTTCATTACTATGTGGTGAGAAGAAAGGCTTTTTTGGGCTCATTATCAGTTTTACTTAGCATGTAGTACATGTACATACCATCCATTAATCTGTTGTTTTGAGATAAACAGAAATCTGGCAAGCATGCATTATGAGTGTTTGATTGGGAGAAATGCTGAATTGTGATTTGCATTTTATTTGCAATACAGTGACTTTTTTTTTCACAGAAATTCATTGATACATTCCATGTGCAAAAATACCTGAGATTTTTGTCAAAGCACATGCATATGTGTGTATATTTATACTGATACTGGGAAAGGCAAATGACAGCTTACATCCATTTCCAGGGTTAAGAGAATAAACTGGAAATTGTCTTATATTAATGGCTGAAAACTGCAATCTGAAATCCCTTTTGGAATTACCAAATTGCATATAAGAGTGTCTAGGAGACCCTTCAATTTGTGTCTATCTCAATGAGGCCAATGTATCAGTGAGAAAAAAAGAGACACATGTAGTGAAATCACATATAATGAAAGCTAGTGACTATTCAGCTACAGCCTGCATTAAAAGAAACATTTAGAAAAAACAATAAGCAAATGAGAGTCACAGAGAAAAAGCAGGAATTGAGCATATACTAAAAACTCCACTGACAAAAACTTGCAGTAATATTGTTAGATGGGAAAAACAGATGCTCCTTTTCCATCATTTTATCCTGCACAGAGAATGCCAGGGGAGAATTCCTACTGACAGCTAAATGCACTGCGGCCCTTGCCATCTGGCACAGGAGTCCATCAGGGTTCAGCAGCGAGAGTAGGGAGAAACCCATGAGAATCTGTTTTAACCGGTACTATGTTGGGCAAATGGGAACCGCTGTGAAAGCTGAGGTGACTGCCACAGCGACCAAGAGGAGGAAAGATGGGGAAGGACACAGCAACACCTAGACGTAGGCGAGAGACAGGCACCCTACTGAGTGGTCTAGCCACCATGTGTGCACATGTGTATAACCACTCATGGGTGTCTTTTTCTTTTCCATCTTCAGGAAGAGGCAGCCAGAGTTCTCGCCCACCAGCCAGTGTCCGTCGGCACATGTGCAGCTTTGAAAAATCCCACACTGCAGTGAATGTGTAAGAGAAGCTGCATGACAAAGAGTGGTTTTACCCCTTGCTTTCTCTTTCTGATTGGTTTATAATGTTTAATGATGGGACAAATGTGGTGCATGCCATTAAAGATGGGAAATTTGCTTATGTTCCCTGTTTCACACAATGCCTTAATTTGATTGTCCAATCTGATGAAGAGGATATTGGACATTTTTTTTGCAGCTTTAATTCTTTTTTTTTAAGCCTTTGCTTTCATTTGGAAATGCCTACAACTTTGAAAATACATCCTTTTGTACTAATTTTATCATCATTTTCCTTTTATCCAACTTTTTTTTTTTAAATTTTATTAATTTTTTTCAGTTTTGCATGGAGATAATATTATCCTGAGTGCTATAAGCGATGATCTAGTGGCTGTCCCATGGCAAGACACTTTTGCTGAGCACAACTCTTGCTAACTGTGCTTGTTAGTGAACTGCTGCTGCAGAGCCAGCAGAGGGAACACAGAAAACGCTGCTTTGGTGACATTCACGGGAAGAGAAATCACGAGCAGGCACATGTAAAGGAAAACTGCAGAATCTGAGCTAAGGAAAAACAGTTCCCCTAAACAATCTTTAAGTATAGCAGATAAATTTTTGAGAATATATACCAGTCTATACAAGACATTAAAAATCTGAAATATTACCCACTTGGTGAACAATAGTAAAATTCAACTGCTCAGAAAAAAAGCATGACAATTGCCCACCCTAAGCAAATACAAGTCCAGAAGAGAAAGCACACTAGATGTTGCAAAAATGGAAAGATTTCTCCTTATCTCTTCCAGGACAGATTTATGCTCCTTTCCATCTGAGAAATTGCAGATGCGAAGCAACCCTCTCCCTGCCCCAGGGAAGGTTATGCAGTGACTAGGTGGAACCCTGCCTCTGATATACTTACACAGCATTTTGAGCAATATCATATTTGTACAGCTGGAGCAGCTGTTTAGTCCCTCTAATCAGAGACACGTTCTCACCCTAGATATGCTTTTGACAGTCAATGCTATTTGCAGACTGACAGCAATAATGTTAATTCAATCTGCCCTCTGGTTTGCAGATTAGAAGAAATATATATATCTGATGCAGTAGCGATGTTTTGCACGGTCTGGGCAACAACTGTATTTGCTCCTAAGAAAGTCAAGTTTACAAATCCAATATAAAGAGCAGGACAAATGTTTTGTTATTAACTTCCAGTGCAACAACAGTGTGTCCTTCTCTTCTGATATAGAACAAGCACTACAGTTTCCCAGGGCACAGTCTGCCAATTGTTCATCCAGAAAGATGGATTGTGAAATGGAAATCCAACACAGACATGCCATTAGCAGGCAAAGAAAGGAGAATTCAACAACAGATATTATTCAGAAAGCATGGAGATGAGCTGTAGAAATCCTGAGCACAGGGAAGGCAGAAATTCCTGCTCTTTGCATGACCATACTTCGGATTTTTTTTTTTAAGTTTGGAAGAAAAAAAAATCCTCATCCATAATGCTGAGAAACACCTCTGGTGGGTCTCAACCTAATGGATGTGGCTTTGAATGCTTGTGGTAGATGAACAGATAAGAAAGGCTTTAAAAAGCAGCTGAGTTTTCCCAGACCTGTTAATTCAGACCTGCTGAGCATGAAGCTTGCTATTTTGGCATATCGCTCCCTGCTCTGCCCTCTGTGTCCTGCTTGTGCTTTTCATGTACCATCAGTGCCACACTGCAGCCAGGAGACAGGCACATCTTCTCTCAGCAACCTCATGTCACAAGCTTTCTGGGGCTGCCAGCCTAGGATGAGCAACGCAAGGCATGTGTCTGTCATGCCCCTGGGTGCCCATCACCACCACATGCCCTCATATCCCAGTTCATCAGGACTGCAGCAACTAGCAAGTCCGGGTTTTCTCAGGGAAGCCCTGCTTTGCTATCCCACTACTGGTACTACAGTGCACCTTGATTTCCACTTATAAAAAAACCAGATGTAGGACATGAAGCACTTTTGCTGTGCACCATAGTTGGAATTGGTTGTTCTTCTAAGAGCGATCTCCATTCTTCATATTTTCCTGGAGAAATCAAGAAATACAGAACAATGAAAATGGAATAATGAAAACTGATAATCACAGGAAGAAACTCAGAAATACCATGTTTGAGTTTCAGGGATCTTCTCTTCCAAATTTGTCCAATCACTATCATGGAAAGTCCCAGATACACCTATAAAACCCACTAGCTTTACTGGCTGAATAAGCTATTATAACATGCTAGAAAGAGTCATATATTGCAAGTGAGGTGCTTTGTGGCTAAGCTTCTTGTGGCAACTGAGGGAAGTCTGCTTTCAAAATGCAGGCAAGAGCGCTGGTAGCATGTTAGGGCAAGTCTCTTTGAGTGCTGTTTAAACCGAGAGAATCATTCTCAAGTATATCAAAGAGTCTGAGAAGCTAAAGCAGGAGAAAGGCTTCACTGATTGCTATCTCTATAAATGTGCACATGCTGCACATTTTCTTTCAGCAAGTGTACAGAGAAACAGGCTTTTACCTTAAGACTCCTTAAGGAACAGTCAAGACAGCTAGAATATATTCTGGATTTTCAATACAAATTTTCCCTTTTGTAATTTCACCTAGGGCTTTCAGTGGTGCATTTGTATGCAGTATGAAATACCTACCATCCTTGGTATTAATGCCTTTCAGAATTTTTTTTTCCTGTGAAGTTTCATCAAATTAAATATATTTTGCTATTTTACCTTCCACTTCTATACCCTCTTCCTTGTCCTCTGATGCTTTTTTCTCGTTGCTGTTCGTTTTACAGCTTCCAGTTTGTCAACATCTTTCTGGTAATATGGTGTCCCAAACACTTTTGCATCAAAATCATAAAGGGATTACAGAAAGCAAGAACTAATTTCTCATTATGTTAATTACCATTAAACTACATTTACAGGAAAAATATCCTAATATGTGTGCGATGGCATGGTGCTTTTGAGTACAGAATACAAAATCCATGGGGTATTTTTGTGCTTTATCATATTAAAAATGCATTAATTAGTGTTTCTTATTCAACAGCAGCTCTAGAGCTTTTCCAACAATATTGCTCCTCATGAAATATTTTGCAGCATGTTGCTAATCTTTGCAGTTTTCCAGTGTTACAGTTTATTTTGCCTTAGTTGCATCTACCTGAACTATTCCTAAGTTAATTTTGTTCTATCATTTTCTTCCTGTGTTCCTAAGCTTCCTAGGTTTCTTTGCTCAACCCATTGCAATATTCAGGTTGTGTTCCTGACAGTGTTCCTTTTCAAACCTGTCTGAAAAATGTTTCAGTTCAGGTGTTGTCATTGACTGCACTGTCATACCCATTTATTGGAATGTGCAGCATGAGGCACATCTCCAGATAATACAGATTGGCTTCTCTGTTGACATCAAAGTATCTATAATGATCTGCACTGCATTTTTTCTGTGCATTAACTTTATAATCCGTAAAAAAATACAAGGATGATCCAGTTGTATATTCTCATTCTGAAGATTTTACAGTTGTTACTTATCATTAGCAACAAAATAAACAGATTCATTTTTTCCCTAGTAAAAGCATTATTTTAGTTTTAATTTAATTTACAGGTTTCTCACCTTAATTTCTTGAACACCAGGAGAATTTACCTACCATTAAGGAAAGACAAAAAAAAAAACCCACAAATGTTAATTATTCTGGACTTTGTGTTATCTATTAAAATAAGTCCCTTTGTCCAAGCAACATATTACTAATGTCATGTTAAAAGTATGCCAGTAATTATTAGTATTCAGTCCTTTATACACTTAACTGGTGTAATATTCCCATACCTTTGCTGAACTAGGTTGGTATGATTTGTGATACATACTAAAGTTGTCGCACTTAAAGTATGTTGAAGCAATGCATTGAGTGGTACAAAAGTGCCTACATAGGCATTATACATAATTGTTTTGCTGACAAGTCAGTCAGTTTATTTCAGGACAGTTGCCTAGACCTGAACTGCTGGACGTGGCAGTGCTCTCCTGCGCCTGGGACCATGCGCAAGCCTGGGGGCAGCCCAGCTCCGTGTTAGTGTGGCTACAAAGCCTCTGCCACCAGCCCTGGCTCTGCTCACCCCCGAATATCTAGTGGGTCATAGAGGCCAGGGGAGCTCTGGGGTCCAGCTTAAGGTTTCTGGCCCAGGCCCTGGGACTCCTGTGAAACAGGAGCAAGTCACAGTGGCCCCCAGACATAGCTATTGCACCCACTTTGCTATTGCTATTTCAATTTAAAAAAGAAAAAAGAAACAAACAGTGCATTATCAATAGGACCATGCATATTACAAAGCCTGTGTGCATCTAAGATTAATGTAATGTAACACTTTTGCTGTATAATAACTAATGAAGGAAATAATTAGTTAAGAAGATATATTTGAGTAAACCCTTGGCAGGGCAGAGAGTGAGAACAGGCAGTACTTGGCTTGTGCACTCTCACACTAACCCTAATATCTTCAGGCTGTGCCTCTGTGATACCATCTTATGTTTTCCTGTGTTTTGTGCCTACCTACTCTTAGCGTAACAGTTTCCATGACACATTTAAAGTAGCCATCCAATTTACATAGAACAAGATATCCCATGTGCAAGGGAAGGGAAGGAGGGAGGAGTAAGGAGAAATTAGTTCAGGCATTTAAATTTTCAAAAACTCTGGTGGGAGGTTAATCTTTAATTATACAGTACCACAGCAAGAACAGGAGTCACACTCTGAGAAGTGTTGCGACATCCTCTTATCAGTGAGAAGGGGATTATATTGTAAACAAACTAAAACTGAAATCGTGTGTGATTTTTTTTTCCTTCACGTGATAGGAAATGTGGCTTACCGGGCAAAACTCTGAGCATACACTTTAATGGGGCTCCCTAAGTCCTGGATGGTCCTTAGGGTGGTTAAAGCTGGCTTAGAAAAGCAGACAAATCCAATGCCACAGCTGAAGTGCATATAATGGAAGAGACCTTGAAGGCACCAGCGAGTGAAGCATCTGCAGCGCACTGCAGCACAGGCACTAGCCTTAAGGTTTAAACTGGTTAGCTTGGCTCCTGGGAATTAGGGCAGAGCTTCGTTCAGACGAATTACTGCTGCTTATGTGACTGCAAAGGTGACAGGAAGCTTGTTGATGGTTAACTGCCCTGCTTCAGGCAGGACAGGAACTTCTCTGCTGGCTTTCCTAGCCTGGAACCCATGAAAAAAAAAATGTTTGGGCTGAGAAAGGCTTTGCAGCATGCAAGGCTTTTGCACAGGCTGCTGCTTTTGCCTTACTGCCCTTCCTTTTAAACTGGAAGAGTTCTTTGTCAAGCACTTTGCCTGACGGCTTCTCCAGCTGTGGTACAGAGACGAGCACCTCGTTGCCTGGATGCTGAGCCATTTTCCCAACATGTCCTTCTCTAAAGTTAACATAATCAAAGCACCCTGTAAGTATTGCACTGTTTAACCATTTCATATGGTGTTATTTACAGATTTCTATATGTAAAATAATCAAGGCAAAAGAGACATCTGTTCAGGCACACAGAAATGAAAGTTCACTTAATTCTCTGCATTCTGGGTCTCAGGCCACAGCTTCACTGGTGAGAAATAATCAGGACCAGAGCTGCATGGGCAGTACCTTGATGACCTTAGACCACCGATTCGTATCTTCACTTGAAGTCTCTCCAGTAATTGTTAAGGCCTAACGTTCTTTACTGAGTTATTTAGTGTCTGTAATCATCAGTCTTATGCAGAGAGTATGTTGGTGCATGTGTTAAAGACAAACACCTTTAATTAACAAAGAAAAATAGTGCCAGACAGACCTGCACATGGAACTGCGATACCTAAAAGAGATACCAAAGAAGAACTATACTGCTGTTCATTCTTTCCGGATACGAAAAGCCTAGAAAAAGCAGCTGTGGAAACTGAGAAATCTCAGCTAAACTCAATGTACATCCTTACCAAAAACGCAAGAAAGTCCATCTTTTATGTGTTGATAGGACATCCATGAAGACATCTGAACATTTGGGCTAGATGCAGGGATATGAGGAAGTTAGACTTCGGGAGTTACATTGGATAGATTTTACTATAAACCTTAAGCTCCCTTGTGACTCTGAGGAGCTGTCATCAAAGTTTTACAGCAAGGCACTGAGCTCAGTCCTGTCTAAGCATGCCTGCATTTTCTTAGCCAGATCTATCTGTCTGACAAGAGCTGTGGGGCTACAGCAGTATAATTCAAGGGTGAAAGGCCATCAGTGAGAGTAATGTCCTCACCATCGGTTTATGAACTCCACAAAAGGACCCTGCTGGTTGTGGAACAGTTGGATTAAACCAGAGCTCTCTGCACTGAGACCTGTGCTGCAGTCTGTGTTGATGGATCACAGACCAGGCATTTCTTTCTGATAGCAGACTTTGGTTATAAAACCAGCATCCTACACTTTTATTCATTTCTTGACAAAAGATAACAAGGGAAGGAAGAAGTCTTGGGGTCAAATCACACAAGATCTGTAATGTCTTTTTTGTGAAACGTTTCAGGGAACCATTTTGCCTCAATTGATTCCCCAGGTGAAATTAAGACTGTCCTTTTAAATGCCATATTCACTGTCCTTTCGAGCACAGATCACCTGCTCTTCTTCATTAGTTTTCTTTTTCATGGAAGTGGAATTTGCATCATTTCTGAGCAGCCAGCATGAAGTCTAAATCCTGTAGAAAGCTGTATAAAAAAAACAGAGAGGAAGTTAAAGGAGATGAATAAATACAGAGTGGGCATGAAATGGGTAACCTTTTTATTGATAAAATCAATATAGCACCAGTCAGTCTCATCTACCTGTCAGGCAAGAGAGCATCATGTTTCCATTACCCCAACTGTGATCTGGTTTGATGCTCTCTCTTGCCTATGTATGGAACAAAACCTTCTTCCTCCCACTTTGATGGGTTGATTATTAAGATTTTTGCCTTTTCCCATTGACACTTCCTTCAAAAAGAAGGTGTCACTCACTCAATAAATGGTGACCGTGCCTCCCAGGAGAGGCACTGTAGCTCACAAGCTAGTTGTCACGAAGTGGAAGGCACCGGGAGCAGTAAGCCTTGTCAAGCAGTGGCGAAGTACTCCGGCTGCACCGGCGTTCCTCCCAGAGCACATCAGGAACAGGAGGATCTGGAATGAGCAGTTTGCTTGCGGTTGGATGTTGTGGTCTCAGTGTAACTGGAATGGAGTGCAGCTGCTGGCTTGGGTTCGCTCAGGCACCCCATGGAGCGCGCTAAGGAAGAAGGGAGTCTGAATAGAAGAACTTCAGGGTGAGGGGGAAGATAACAAACAGAAGAGTGGGAAGTTTCATCTGAAGAAAGAGGTAGTCAGCTCCTTAGAATAGCAGTGTTTATCTCTGATGCAAAATACAAAATCTTGAAAACAAAATGAGGTAAGGACTAAACAGATGGTGTGAGGGGGTTTTTCTCATTCAAAAGTGAGATAATTCACCAGAGCGAGATACAAAGAAGTAAGTGTTGCTGAAGTGGACTTAGCACAAGCTGGTAATCATCACATCTTTTTCAGAAAAGCTTTTTTGCAGTATTTGTAAGCTATAGCATCAGCAAAATACAGTGTGAAAGTACTTGTCTTACGTTAATGTCTACAAGACGGAGCTTGTTTTAAGCTGCAAGGAGAAAAAACACATTTCTGTGTGAAGAGTTTGTAAATCTTGGTGTGTTAAAATGTGACTTTAAATATCTTTTACTTCCAATGGTTACATTCATTTACTTATCTTTATAAAACTTCAAAAAAAAAGACATATCACAGCTCATTCTGATCAAAATTTGAATGGTTCTAAACCTTCATTTCTATCTTTTCAGTGATCAATATAATATAGAGGTTTCATTCTTCATCAAGAACTTTTTTCTCCCCTAGGTGAAAGCTCTAAATCCAAACAGCTCCAGATCCTACCAAGTACATGCTTTGGAGAGTTATGAATCTTTCAGATTGGCCTTTTCTTGTGGGCCATTTCCCAGAGATGTTGATCCACAGATCCAGTGCTGGAGTCCAGCACTGGAACTGACATTCACAGTTTGGATCCATCTCAAATTCTTTTTTTTTTTTCTCCAGGAATGTTTATTGCTCAGCATAAAAGTGATTATATTTCTTTTTCCCTCTTGCCAGATTTACAAGACTGTCTAAATTGTACCAGTTTCTCCAAGCTTTCAAAATTGGCCACTAACTTTTTATAAAATTCAACAGGTAATTATTTACTCCCTGAAAATGAGGAAGACTGCAGTTCTATCAGGAAAAGCAAACTATTTAGACAGGTACCAGAGGCTGTATGCAAGGCAAGTGATCTCCCTTGGCATGTGCAATACCAACAGGCAGCACAACTATGCCACCTACCACCTGTATCACCTGCCACTGCACTGCAATAACAGCACCCAAAATTTAGTCCTTTCTTTCCTTTTGCCCTCTGTGGGTTGAAACTCTGAGATAAGGCTGCTTTGTGTAGATAATCTCACAGTTTCTCTCTGGTCTTCAGTTTCCTCCCAGATGATATGTGTTAGAATTTGTGAATGATGTCTACTGGCTTGACCTGCAGTTAAACAGTTGTTTGGTCCTCTTACCTGGCATTCAGTTCTCTACCCTACCTGTTTTGAGGGGAACCTGTGCTGTTACCTGCAAAAGTGCAGAGAAAGTAAAGCAAGCAAGCAAACAAACAAACAGCAACAAACACTGTGGTTCCTGAGAGAGAGCCTTAACCCTCAGGTTCGCACTCAACCAGACACCCTAGCGTTTCGAAGGGAGCTAACCCCATGAGGAGTTGGAGGGTTTGACTCACCATGATCCAGTTGCTTCCTGTACCTCACCCACACAAACTGTTAAATCCCAGCATTTCCTCCTTGTTTGTAAATAACAGTCACTTGGGAAGAGTTGTACTTGTCTGCCCTAACTGCACAGCGAGGAGTCTACAGCAAAAGAAGCTCAGGGGACCCGGGAGTGCTCTCTGTAGCCTTAGTCATGCATATGAAAGCAAGAGGTGGCCAACAAACTGAAGGAGCAGCCAGAGGAGCTATGTGTACTTTGCCTTGTACCTGAAGAAGGCCCTGGGCCTCCTTCTTTGCTGTAGTAGCTGATGTATTTCAAAGTGTGCATGGTGGCCAGTGAATGAAAAGGAAAGGAGGAGTCATTAACAGCTGTGGGTTGTTTTTCTTCCAACAGTTTGGAAATATTTCCTATAAACTGTAAGTCAGGCTTAATTAAAGCTTTCCCTGTAACTTGTTTTCTTTTCTTCCCCTTGCAAGGTACAGTGAATGTACCTAGATACAAACCAAAAGAGTCCTCAAAACACAGCCAACTTTCCTTGAACCCTTCCCATGCACTGGGCTACAACAACTGTGGGGTGGGCAACGAGGAAAATGAAAATTGCTGTAACTGCTGCTGTTAAGAGATGTTCTTGATTCCCTTTGCAGTATTTCTCCCTGCTTTCTTCTGGGAGGACATGAAGAAGTGGGGGTGGAAGGGGAGATGGCTGATGAAGCAAAGCAGCCAATATTTCTGTAGGCTTGTTTGTTATATTGCCCATGTGTGTGTAATGTAAATGCAAATAAACCCATCTTTATTTTATTCATAGTTCTAATGGAAAGTCTGTGTCATGGTCTGAACCAGGTGGAAGCGAAGTTCCCAAGGGACAACATATGTGGCACAGACTCTCAGTGCATGTGAAGAGCCAGGAGGCAGGGTGCAATCAGACCGCGGTGATCAAACCCCTCACTAAAAGCTTCCATGGCCAAGGCAAGAACCTGACTTTTTCCGACATCAGCAGTAAGACTCTGTACAACGTGGTGGAGGAACAGGAGAGCGAGCCCGTCCGCTTCACGCAGCCCGGCAGCCCCTCCATGGTGGTGCACAGGCGAGTGGCCACAACGCCGCCCCTGCCCGCCACAGCGGAGGAGACCCACCTCTTCCTGCCCGAGCAGTCCCCCAAGAACCTGCCCCTGCAGCCGCGCTCCCTCATGGAGCAGCTGCAAGGAGTGGTCAACAAGCTTGCCCCCGGCATCCCTGACTTCAACGGTGCACTCCCCTCACCCGGCTCGGGCAACGGTGTGCGGCCCCCATACCAGGGGCAGTCCCCACCGCCTGCTCTCCAAGAGGCCGTCACCTTCAGCCAGGAACCTGCGTCCCCGCTGTCCGAGGACGTGGAGAGCGAGAAGCTGAAGCTCATCCAGGGCTACGTTTACGAGAAGAACCCAGAGGATGAGGAGGACGAGGAGGATGAGCCGGCAACCAGCAAACTGACTTTGGAGGACTCTCCAGCACTGACGCCCCCTTCCCCTTTCCGGGATTCAGTGGCTTCAGGCAGCTCCGTGCCCAGCTCCCCTGTGTCAGAATCGGTGCTTTGCACCCCCCCAGACATGACCTATGCCTCTGTCATCCTGAGGGATTACAAGCAAAGCTCGTCCACCCTGTAGAGCAGGGATGCTGCCGAGATGGGATAAGGAGGACTTCGTCACCTGCTCTTTGGGAAACCCTGGGAGTAAAAGTCTCCGGAGGGCGGGGGAGAAGGGGGGAGCAGAAAGTGAAGTGACATATAACAAGACAAAAACTTTATTCTGAACTTTTTTTTTAAAAAAAAGATCCATTCTGAGGGCTCAACATTCTCTAGCTGTTAAAAATATTGTACTTTGAGAAGATGATAGGAAAACGTAACAAAGCACAAACCCAACAGACAATTTCTATAGCAAAAAATGAATAAACATACAGGAAAAAAAAAGTCACAGTCACACTCTCTCTTGGCAATGTTTGAAAAGGACTCTGGGAAGTGTGACCTCGAAGGAGTCATTAGCACATCTCGTGACTATAATCTGGCTGCAACAAGTACAGGCGCCAGGAAGGTGACTGTGGCGAGAAATTGAGCTATGTATATGAGACACATATGCATAAATGATTTTTTTTTCTGGTTTCTATAGCTGGCATAATAATGTGTAATATTTTGGGAGGAAAGGAGCACATGAAATCATATGGCTCAGTGATTTTTGTCTAAATGATTTGTTCCTCGTATTAGACTGCTTTCGGTGGTGTGGTGGAGAGGTGTCTTCTTGTGTGATGATTGTGAAGAAAGGCAGGGTTGTTATCAAATTGAGACTTGAGAGGTTATTGAGGAAGCTCCTTTCAGTGGTATTTTTGATGTGATAAGGACTTAAAAGAACACCCTTTTGTATAAGATTGTAAACCATGTGGCTAAACTGTTACACAACTTTCACTGTAGCAGAACTATATTTATTGACTAACTTTTCATAATATACTTGCCATGTGATTACATCATTCCTTTGTGTTACTTTTGAATCAAATACATTGGGAAGCAGCTGTATACTTAGAGCAACCACTACTACTCTGAAGCAAAAGTGATTCCATACTGGGGATTACAGAGTCAGCGCAGAAGCAAGGGAGTGAGCAAACATTTGTGTCTCTGTACGCGTGTGTACAGTACGTGTGAACTGTAGTGTCTAGTAACTACCACTGGAAGATTGTCTTATGAAAATACTATGAATATTTTTATGTTTCAATCATGTTTTATATTGCATTGTTACAAATATTCAATAGATCTTTGGAGATTTGTATGCTGTGCTACCACATTTTTTTCATATAAAGCTCAGACAATTGTTACCCTTATAATAGGGTGCTTTATTTTGCAGATATTTTATGATGTAGACATATAGTACTAATAACTAGTGCATTGAGAACTTGTTATTTTAAGTGTTTGCAGAAAGTGTGATTAAGAAACAAAAAAAGAAAACAACCTAAACAACCTAGACAGGTTAGGCAGGAAAATGTATCGAAACTATTTACTTGCTTCTGACAATTAAAAAGAAAATTATGTCCAGGCAGGAATTTTCATCAGTGCTTAATGTGTACATAAATATCCAGGTTTTGTTCTAAACTGTTCTTTTAATCTGTTTATTATGTTTAATTGTGTGTTCTTTCTACACTTTCACTTCTTCAATTAAATATACAATCGTGTTACCTTAGAAGTCATTTCTGCGCAATTGTAGCTCTGTCATTCGTTCCTCCTCCACTGACCTTCATATGTTTCCTGGATATGGACCTAATCCAACGCTCCCTGGTGGCATGTTCAAAGTCCAGATCTAATTGCTGTGGCTTAAACTTAATTATATTTAATATTACCTTACATGTGTATATGACATATATTCGGGACAGCATTTTAGTTGCTGTGAACTTTGATAGTGCTGCTGGATTTAGCTGAGGGTCTGTCCCATATTTTTACACTTCATTTTGCACTATTTCCAAAGGTATCTTTTCATGTTAAAATAGTTGCAAAAAAATGATTTTAAACCATGCTCATTGTGTAAATTCTGTCACATTTTTTTCTGAATTCATTATATTTCTACCCTTCTTTCTTTCCATTTGTATTTTAAGAAATTCTGTTGCCAACTGTCATGTTTTCTCCTAAAATCCAAATTTCATTACTTTAATATATAGCAGAGGTATTGGAAGATTTGGCTGCTGTTTCAAATTAAATGTAATCTCTATTCCTGATGCTCTTTTCATGGTGTTTGTTACTTTCAGTGCAACTTGTAGCCAATTGTTATCACCATTCCAATGTGGAAAGCATGAATTGACTTTGCCCAAGGTTACATTTTTCTTTTTGTCAGCAGATTGATGCTCTATAATGAACTAAAAACACCTGGGGGTGGTTGGTTGATTTTTGTCTGATTGGTGCTTTGGGGATTTTGTGGTCATTAGTTTCTTTTTTTTAATGCTAATTATGTATTGAAACAATGATAAAATACAGTGTTTTCTTTGCTGATCACCACATTAGCAATGAATTTTATCTTCTTATAATCTTAGTATAAGATGCTTCGTGCTGTTTCTGAAAAGCACAGGGCTAGTACTAGGAAGTACAGTCTTTGAAGAAATGAGGTAGATATAAGAAAAAGAAACATAATTAATAGGCTAATATAGTCAGGGAGATGGCAATATGGCAAGGTACTGTAGTTTTCATAGCTGTCTTTTGAACGTATTAAGCACTGACTTTATTACTGAAATGTAATTATATCATGAGTAGTTTTCTTGAGATTTAGTATATTAACTCTTAGTTTGTAATTGTAAAAACTGGAAACATACACATACATAAATATATATATAAGAGCAAGAACTCACCTTGTGTATGTAGTTGTATGAGCTATGAAGCTTCCTGTAAAAGTACTTTCTTTTGGTCTGTCAAATGCTTGATGAAAACTGCCTTTTTGTCAAAAACAATCTTGAAAATGCTGTAAAATAAATATTTTCTATTTATTATTTAAAAATAGAGTGCCAAGATTGTTAATTTTTGCTTCCTAAGTAGAAGAAAAACATGTCTAGTAATAAATTGTTCCAGAGCTTTTCAGTATCATGTTCAAAATGGTGGGATGCTCTAATGGAGGTAGGTATTGGCTAGACTGTGGCATGCATGTGAGGTGATGGAGAGATTTTTGTTTAGAAAACAAAACAGGGGTTTTTGCCTTGCCGGTGAGATCAGGAGTACCATGGAGTAGGAGTCAAGATTGGCAAGTTGTAGAAAAAATTTACTGGGAAATGTTGGGAAATTTTGCTTACCAAAGAACTGGGGAAAAAAAATAGGCCTTCACTGAACCTACTTCATGAATTTTTGACTCTATGGGATGCCAAGTTCTCCCATTCTAGAAACTCATTCATGATTTTTTAAGGCTATTAGTGATAAACACTGATCCATCCCTGGCATTTTGTGTTTCCACTACCTCTACTTAGAGCAAAGCACTGAGACTCCTGACTCCTGCTCAGCTCTGTGATTCCCTCACACTGTGGCTTTTCAGAGACACATTGGATTGCCATTCGCCTCAGCCAAGTGGGATGTGTTAAAGGAGAATGTCTTCTGATGCCCTAGTTTCAGACCCAAGTAACTCTAAACATAAAAATCCTAGCTCTCCTCTTTCTGCTTGGGAATAGGATTTTTTCTAGTGGCTCCCTGTTTTGCATTTGACCTTGCAAGAGCCTTCATGTGACAAGTTATGCCACTTGTAGCTACTGCATGGCAGGAATACTTCCACAGAGCGCCGTTACATTTCGCAGTAAGTGCTACCAAGTTCGGTCTCTTTGCTTGTGAAAGAGTTTCTGTTTGCTTGTTTTGGAGGCAAACTGAATAAAATCTAGACGAGCCATTTCTCAGTGAAGGTTGTACTGACTAAATGACCTTGATCATTAAAACACTTTCTGGGTAACATGGAGTTACTCCTTCCTACAGCATCCGGTCCAAGACTGCAGCCACCATTAATCTTGCAATTACTTTTTGCAGGACCCACACCACAGCATCTGATCCTGACCCTGCTACTTCAATTGGTTTATGCCTAATCTTGCTTTCATCCTACCTATGCTGGAAAGTTTACAAACTAATTCAATATCAACAGATATATATACCATATACATATCTGTTATCAGAATTATTCCTGCAGGCCAGAATACTTTTACTATACAGACAGATCATCATCTGTAAAAACAACAACTGTATGAACTCCCCTCAAAATGAATAGCACTATATATCTACCCTGCTGCATTAAACATTCAAAATGTAAGGTGATTTTTATGGACAGGAATTTTGATGTCAGTTTCTATTTTCTTTAAATATATTTTTTTCAAATTGAAGTCATGGACCTGATCCTTTTTCACTTACCCAAAAACATGTTATATTAATTCTGTGAAGTAGACCTACTTCCAGACTTAAGTCCAGTACAATGGACATGGGAGTAAGAGCTGTGGTAACGTCTGAGAACCATCTAAAATATTTGCTAGAATTGCTATCTAGTTTCTAACTATGCAGATGCTTAATTTCATTTACAGATTGCAATATTCGCAGAGGAGGTTCGTACTAATTATTTTAAGCCTGTCTTTCCAAACAGTCTGACTAACCTAACAAGCCCTGCAAGTCTTTTTTTTTTGAGTCACTTTTAGTTTTCATATTGTTGTGCTTTGTGCTTTCAGCATGGATCAAGATCATCTCAGTTTATGTCATTTTAGACCACATAAATATTTCAGTACATTTTTTTTTTTTCTTCACATAAACACACAACAATATGAACATTACCAGAAAGAGCAGATTGGGCAAAATCTATATAAACAGAATCCAGGAGATATGAGCAAACAACAGTTGGTGGAAGTGCTAAGGGAAAATATGTAGAAAGCCAGATGCTCCAGCCTGCTGAAGCTGCCTTATTAGTCCCTAGAATTACAGAGGAGTTCATGTGCCTTGGTCTGATGATGGGAAGGACTGCTGCTTCAGTGCTGTAGGGTCTTTCTAAATGCCTTTTTTCCCAGTCTCAAGGACAGATAATGTGAAAGTTGGGAAGGCAGCAGAGCTATATGCCTGCAACAACATCTCTCTCAATCTAGCACAAAAAAGGCATACAAAATCCAAGACCGGAGAGGCATAAGCCTGAAAGTTTTAAATTAGAAGCAAGCAATTCTGAATTGCCAAGATAATTGAGCACTGTAGCAGATGGCTGAGTGATTTAAGCAAATTTCCTTTAAGTCTTAAAACCAGTGAAGAATTCACGGGGCAGAATTGTTAGGCTTCTGCTATGCAGGAGGTCAGATTAAATGATCATAATATTTGCAAGCTGTCAAGAAAGTCTGTGTAAAATAGCTGAGTAAACGGATGCAGTGGTCCAGGACCAGAGAGTAGCAAAGCAGATGCTTCTGCTTTAGGCTCTAGGCTCATGCTAAGGATGTCTCATGTCTGGACAGAATATTGGCACCTCCATTAGCTCGGCCCATGTCTACCCACCAAAGCTCTCCTTGCTAAGCTGGGTCTCTGGACCAGCTTGCGTGTTACATCCACTTTGCTGAAAGTGAGTGGCTACCAGAACCAAAAGCAAATGGGAAATGGGGCCCTGCAGCTGTCCGTCACTCTTCAGGGAAGAACAGATAAATAGGTTGCTACTAGCTGCCCAAGGTCTGGGCGACTGTTGAAAATGTTTCTTATATAGGAGTGGGAAAAGTGTGGTTTTGTGGATTGCATTTTGCATTGTGGTGGTTCTTTTTTTTTTTCCCCCAAATAAATGAGTCACTAGACACTTGGCATGCACCCATCTGCAGATCAGTTGGAAGGAGAAGCAGGCTCTGTAGTGAATATCAGGGCCTATTTTTATCAACATAAGATTTTCAACCAGGACAAAAGAGAAAAAGGCAGATAAGGAATGTCAGGCAGTCAAGAGAGAAGCATGATTACATCCCCCATATCTGGACCTTGGCCCCGGTTTGGTAAACCCTGATAGCTTCCAATCAGAGACAGTAACAGAGCAACGAGAGCAGGAGAGACCATTTGCCATTTGCAATGCTACAGGTAAACCTTACCCAGTTCAAAAAATGAACAAAGTATTTATTCTTTGTGTTCACTTAATTCTGCTTCCAGTTCTCCGTAAATCACACACAGGACTGCTTCCTACCTCAGAAAACAGGTCACTGGTACCCAGAAAGAGCATCTGTTGCAAACTCTATTTCAAAGGTGGATGTAAGCAGTGTATCTCTACAGGAGTAAAATATCATTATGAGTTGTGGGTTCCCATAATCAAAAGGCCTTTGGGTAGGTGGAAAAGCAGCTGGCACAGACACCAGTGTAGTCAAATAAGAGCTTAGGAGTGCTGTGTATGTATGACATTCAATCCACCTACTTATTTATTGCACACCATGCAGCATGTAGGTGGTATGAGATCCATCCCCCCAACCCACACCAAAGTATGCTGCATAGGACTCCTACCTCCTTGTTTTGCTCTGCATCCACATTAGGAATACAGATCTTTGACCCCTCCTTGTCAAAAACACACTGTGCCCATGGGACTGGTTTGGGTCTGATCCCACCTTTCACAGAACTGCTTTGCAATGCGCCATCAGATTTCAGTACCATGGAGGGCCTCAGATGAAGTAAATATCTTAACAAGAACTTTTTTCCCCTGCTCCTTTCCAGCAGGCTTCATGAGGGCTGAGGTGAGACTGGCCTCCTCCACTGCGATTAAGCAATCTTGAAGGCACTACTCTTCTGTTCCATAGGGTTATGAAGTGCCACTTTTCTGAATGCCCAGCAGCACATGCTGTCAAATGACCAGATACTGAAGCATCGTGTCTGCTCCCCTCAAAGCTGCCAGCACTAGCAGGTCTGAGGGAGCGCAGGGGGCTAGATCTATCCTTCACTGTCCTTAATGAGAGAGAGAACTGATCTTTTCTCTCTTATTATAGGGAAAGCAAGCCGGACTCTACTCACTAACCAGCAGGCAATGTATCCCCAAAGATTTCATCTAAATCCTCCATTCTGGTAAAGTCCTGTCAGCTACTGTGATTTCTATTTTGAAAAAAGCTGAAGAGTTGGCCCTTCATTATTTAGCTGCTCTTGTTAATCTCTAAAATAGACACTGCAATATCATCAAAGAAAGATACGTAAATATCACCTCTGTGAGTGACAGCTCTTGACAGAAGCTGAATCTGAACCACTTCAGAAACTTAGAGCATAGATTTTTTTTTAATGTTCCTTTTGGATTTAAAATTCACTGACAAATAGATGTCTTCTAGGAAAGAAGGGAAGAACTGATGTATTTTTCTGGTATGTTTTGTATATTTGGTGCTTGGATACTCAAGCAAAACCCATTCAAGTGTATTTTAATTTTGGCAAGTTTTTTTTTTTTTTGCTGCTCAAAAGTAGTATCTAGGATAACTAGCAACATTATTAACTAAGACAGGTTTTTCAAGTACATCTGCATAACGCTAATCGAGAAACTGAAGGCTTTAAATGCTAGGATCTTCAGATGGTATAAATAAGCCCATGAATAGCGTCATTTTCCTTGAGGAGCTAGTTCAATTGCTCTGCTATTACCTTTTGAGTTACCTAAATTCCCTTCAATTCCCACCTCCCAGCTCCATTTTATAATCATAAAGATCTTCGGTTTATCTCTGCATTTGCTGCTGCTACTTGTTATTCTTATCTTTTTGTGCAGTGCCCTTACCAGCCTTAGGACAAGAGCAGCATGGAAGGGCATGGCAGGCCCTGATTCCCCAGCAATCCCGAGAGGTTCTCCTTCTGAGCTCCATTTCTTTTCCTGAAAAGTGCCTACACTGCCTGTCTTGCTCTTCATCGTGCTTTTTATCCTTGACCAATACGGTCATTTCTTTTAAGAATATACAGAATAAAAGAGTTTTGCCATCTTATGTTGTCTCTGACAATTGGATTTGAAGAGGTCCATAGAACAGGTGCTGTAAAGAGAAGCCAGGATCAAGTAACACTGTCTGGGACGAGCTCAGCCCGGTCCGAGGACTCTGTCCTGCTGTTGACTCATTTTGTGATTTCAGGACTTTTCTCTACACAGAGATATTTCAAAGCTGAATAAGGAAACTGGGAGCTGGTATAAAATTAAGCCAAGTAGAAACTGGACATGGAGATGCTTTAGATACCTTTGAAGTCTCAGCCTGTCTTTCCCTCTGCTGTGTGTACAGACATGAAAGAAGAGCATATAAAGACACCAGGACTTCCACAGTCTTTACTTTCTCAGGTTCTTCTCAATGTCACTCCACTCCTTCTGGCCTTTTCTGATAATTCCTGTGGCATAGCTGTGAAAGAGATGCCGTCTACACCAATAAGTTAGGCTGGACTTTGAATTCCTGACTTTCCTTCCTGTTTCCACCTATCTCATGACCAATGTTATAGGAAGCTTAAGAAGTCTGCAAAAGTTCATAAACTAAAATGACCACATGAAGACAAGCTATAACTCTAAGCCATGCCAATCCACAAATGCGGGTAAAGTCCACAGCACAGTTAACCCACAGGAGGAAAGATACACTGGTAGATCTAGGGACATGTAGTGTTCCTGGCAAGATCTAGACTTGGAGCCCTAGCTCAGTCAACAGGGTGCTGTTCTGCCAGCTGCAATGCTTTCATAACAGCTCCCAGATCCTTTTTATGAGATGACACCCTAGACAGATTTTAAATGTATCTTTCCTCCTCTGAAACAAATCACGGACAGAAGGGAGTAGTATCCTCTGGAGCTGAGCAATATGGGAGGCTCATGTGCAGTCAGTCTCAGCATCTCTGTTCAGAGCAATGTGAAGAACAGCTGGCAAAAATCATTGCAGCAAGCAATATTTACCTTTTGACTTCAATTCCCCAGCACTCTTGCTAGGAGAATTACCCTCTGTGTTTTCTGTCTTCCCTGCACTTCTCACTTTCCTGCCACAAATAACTGGGAGAAAGACAGAATGAAGCAAGCCTGAATGAAAAAAAAAAAAAAAAAAAAAAAAAAAAAAAGAGAGAGAAAAGAAATTTTTCTGTGCAAAGATTTCTCAGAGCTAAAGATGGCAGGTGGCACTAGAAACACTCTTTTACAACATACAGGGACACCTCTGTAAGGAGATGCACACAGGAGATGGGGCCTTGCGGCCTGGGCAGCACTCCGTACTGTCTTAGAAGTTTTAACTTCTGTTTAAGTAGATCTGAGGAGTCAGTGGATATCAAGAGAATCATGAAGTGGACAGGGGCAAGAAGCTGGCACAGGGGCTACTCTGTAGCTGTTTACCTATCACCAAATGCACTCAGGCCACCAGGTCCACCCTCTTTCCAGTCACGAGCTGGAGGACCTGCCAGTACACTCCATGCCTTGCACCGCACTCTTGCCAGTTACCTTACCACATGCATATCCAGCTCCTGAGCCAAAACTATGCCCCCAAGAGTGCTCTGCACTGCAGACGGCTCCTGAGGCCCAGCTATGGGAGCCTGTGCTCTCAGATGGGACAAATGGAGGCTTCTTAGGCAGGTAATTTCACAGGTGCTTCAAGCTGTGGCTCCAAGGTGCAGGTTGGATCAGTATGGGGCAAAGAGATTTGAAAAAGAGGCAAGAACAAGCAGTTACTTGACATCATCATCTCCTAAGGGACTCTGATTCAAGACTCAGTGCAATGGGGACACCCTGCATCTTCTCTAGCCCTAGCAGATCTTGCTTTTCCTCCAAGTGTTCTGACACTTCAGCCCTGTGTCTTCCACTCATTTTCTGTCACTTCTGCAGGGAGTACAACCTGTCATGTTTTGAGGAAGGGGGGCTGTTTTGTTCATTTATTCCAGGGGTCTCAGAGGATGTATTCAGAGCTTGTCTGTAATTGAAGCACAAATTGAAATAAAAACCACTGTTTACCTTTGAGAGAAAGTGAGCCAGCTCATGGTCTACTGTCAGTCCCAGATGGCAAAGGAGATCAAGGGTGACAGCTCTGACACGGATATTGTACAAATGGCACACAGTTGTAGAAACAAAGGAGCAGCCAAATCTGCTGCATGACTGCCCTCCCACAAGGTACTTCATTCTGATATCTATTAAATCATGTTAAATTATGTAAATCCAAAGTTCTGACTAGCTTGGCTAGAAGAAGTGCTACCCTCTGTCCATTGCACTTCTCTGTATTGTCCTAACGGATCAAGCTGAGATGTCATCTGCCAGCGGGCGATTTTCCTTGATTCTGTACTCACTGCCACTGTGGATCACATTAGAAAAGACACAAAAAACAAAATGCAAAAGAAGTCCCATCCAGGCAACAAGACCCCCTCTTGGCAAGAACAAGAAGTAATTCTTACAAAGCAACATCACAGCCATCAAATTTATTAGCCAATACTTAAAATCTATTTGAAGATTGTACTCCCAGTATTTTATGTTAAGTGCAGAAAAAACCTAGAGTAATTCCTAATGGGATATCAAGGAATGAGAAGCCTTTAGTGTTGTGCCAAGAATTTCTCCATTCTGCACTTTGGAGGGAGTTTGAATTCTTTTTTGTTAAGCAGCTCCAAAATCCCCAGGATGATTAACGTGAAGCCATCGGAACAGAAGAATCACAGTCCAGCTCCTACTATGAAAAATACAGAAGTTAGTGGCAACAAGTCTTTTCCTTCTTCAGCCTTGGTTTGAAAGCATCACATCTGTACAATACTTCCAAGGAGATCTGCATCACTTCCTGCCAGGAAAGGCCCAAGCAAGAAGCAAGATATATATTTTTTAGCAAAAATTTACTTCTTATTGTTTAGCATACTGCAAAAAATAAGCTGTCTGTAAACCATCAGGTACTTACTGAAGTAAACCACACCTCTCACATCAGCTGTGAGACACTTGCATAGGAACAGACCTTTCCTGTTTGTACAGCTTGGCACATAGAAGAAAAAAAGGGTGAGGATTCTCTGAAGCCCTTGGTAATGTTCTCTGCTAAAACAGCTACATCTAAGGATGTTGTACGCAAACTTTCCCGGTAGCCTGACTGAGGTTGAACACCTGATGTAGTGAGCTAACTTTTGACACTAGTCATACGGTCAGGCCAGTTTTTCTAACGCTTTCAAAGAGGTAGCTCTCTTACTGGCAACTCATACCTGTCATGAGTGGCTGATATATACTTAAACAGGTTCAAATAAAGGAAAAATGCCTTGGAAATAAGGTTGCCTTTGATTTATTTTCTTTATTCAGAGACTGAAGCCCTGCAGAAGCCATAAAGAGGTCACACTTTCACTGAAACTTTTCCTAGGAAATGTCGCTCAATGCTGGGGGAAAAAAGAACACCTCATGAGCACATTTGCTCTGAACAAAAAGCACAGTGAAGTTAATTTCCTGGCAGTGTGGGAAGAGAGATTTGCACTGAGGCAGAGGGCCTAATACTTATAAGCCAGTATCATTTGATAAAGACAGTGTGGTTCAGCCTTCACCACAGGCAAACATCTCAAGCCACGCAGAAAAAGTAGTCGCTTTGTCTTAAAGAGGTGCATGCCCACCTTTTAATTGTCAGTAACAGCAGTTTTCTTGGCAGATATTAGAGGTGAAGAGTCAGATGCAAAGAAACTCATTTTCAACTCATTTTCAAAGAAGCTCATGCTTCTCACACATTTCAGTTCCTCAAAACAGATTTCAACCTCGTGCTTCTATCTCACCAGTTCACTGAAGATCTTTAAAACTCACCATGTGACATCTTACACAAATACTATATTCACACTTAAACCACTTACTCCAAAAGTGTTTTCTGCCTCTAAGATTTGAGCCATGATACAGCCTGGTAAAAGACACTTATGCTCTTTAAAGGCTGGCTTTTAGAACGCTTCCAACACTCCTCTCCTAGAGCTCTGCAGACTATAAAATAATCGTGAATTTAGTCTGTTTTTTAATGTAACATGTTTGTGTGGGATGTAGCACTGTCCTCCCCATTTGGCAGGTGAGGAGGCTGACACATCATCTACTAACAGCAACATTTGCAAATATTTTCCTAAAGTTGAGCACTAAATTCTTATTTTGACATTCAAAGCAAAGAAATAGCCTGTTTCAGTCCCTTTTTCTCTTGAAATTTAAGGCAGCTTAGGATATTAATCAGATTGCTGACCTGTGTGTTGACCTTTTAATGGGTTTAGGTGCCTTTCTGACAGCTTCAAGATGTTGTTTAAAGGGAAGAATCCTGTAACACGGTGTGTAGCAGAAATAGGAGTGATTTTTACACTCTGTCTTATAGATGATTATTTATCTACTTTGGTCTTAAACATTGAAAGCTACACTAATGTACCCTGCAACCGTCTATCCTAAAATCTAGCTTTCTGAAATAGGACATGTTCAAAGTAAGCCTGCTTATCCAACTTTAATTCTGATATCTTTTCATAGAATCATAGAATCATAGAATGCCTAAGGTTGGAAGGGACCTCTAGAGGTCATCTAGTCCAACCCTCCTGCA
>JAWLRI010000254.1:144373-162304 GCA_034781795.1 Crypturellus tataupa | reverse complement strand
TTCTCTCGTCTCTAGGGCCTGGGATTCTACTGGGCTGCCCTTGGTAAACACAGAAGCGAAGAAGGCATTCAGCAACTTTTCAGACATCCCCTAGGACAAAGTCTTAATTATGTCATCAAATAATTACTGGCCTTTTACAGGATCTCTGTCTTCCAGCGCAGGGTATAGACCGCTGAGATAGTGAGTAGATTCTCAATATTTTACTGTTGTCCTTTGAACACAGATGAAGAAGATCTCTTTACTAAGTTCTTCTCAAATTAATCAAAATAGTTTTATTTCATAATTCTCCTATAAGACCTGAGGAGACATGTCTTATGCACTGATATGAAATCGATACAGGAACACTGTAAACCAATTTGAAGTACATGGATTGGATTGGGCAGCCTATTTCACCTGACATAATATTTTCATATATGAAAGCGCAGTTTTCAGTTGCTTTGGTGTCACATACATGTGTCCAAAGCTTCAAATCAGACCAAAGCTTTTACGTTGCTGAAGGAGAATTTGAGAATTGTCAGATTGTTGGAAAGTTGCAGTCCAGGCAGTTTAACATTTTCAGCAACTGCAAGTGAAGTCTACAGCAACAAGTGCTGTAGAGCTTTAAACGTGTCAAGGTTGCAGTCCTTAGTGATGCACATAGGGGTGGACTGTCAGCCGGATTCGGAAGAATAGAGAGGCACCTCTTTTTTTCTGTTCAGTAGGATATTTCATGTAATTCTAGCAGTTCTAAACCACCGTCAAGCAGCCTGTCGTGTTGAAAATCTAAATGCATCCATTATCTCTTGATATTTATTATGACTGTGTGCTATTTAGACAAAAGAGAAGCTATTCATCTGGGAATAATTTGACAGTATAAATGGTATTATTTGGGCTTGGGGCTTTTGTTGTCACTACTGTTAATCAGACAGCCACATTTTTTTTCCTTATATTATAATTCATCTAAGAAATCTGGCAACTTGGCTTGTGAGGCAGTGCTAATTTTCATATTCTGCCTCATTGTAAGACCAGTTTTCATCAGTTTACCAAAGAGTAGCCTGTAGTAGCCTTTCATTGTGTTACTTTTTCAGCCATAGTTTACAAGACGTAAGTGACATAAAATATGCAGCAAAGGCTGAGAAAGATAGCTGTTCCCATAGCTCCTGACATACAGGCAAGTACACGTGAACATTTCTTTTTTTTTACGTATTTTCTGTATGCATATGCGATGTGGTCCTGGTGCTTTATTAACTACTTTCTGCAAAAAGAAACATAAGGTGCTGTGGGTCACAGGGAGCCACAGCAAAGAGTCACAAGGACTGCCAGGTCTCTACCATGTGTGTTTGTGGGGTGGAAAGGGGAGAACAATTCACAGCTTTTTGAGCTCACCAAAAAGTTCTAATATTTTAACTGATAATTCAAGTTTGTGAGGGTGTGATTACTTATCTCGTGCAGATAGACATAGCATGATATAATAGTCCCTAATGAATCATTTTCAAATGACAAATAATTAGTGTCACTAGCTCATTCTTTTCTCACATTCAAAATAAAATTCAGTGAGCTTCTCAGTGGCATGCAAAAACACTTTCCATCTGCAATCTGAAAAGCAAGAAAGTTCAAAAACATTTTTCTTATGGTTAAAATGGGATAAAAGATCATCTGTGTTGCATTGGTTAAGACACCCAAGGATCCGACTAACGAAAAGAAAGGGGAGAAGGGAAAGGAAAAATGCTGTAAAATCTTAGAATGTATCCTTACAACTTTATTCTTGCATCTTTAGCAACATATCTGAAAAAAGGGACATACATTAAGTTTAGGAATATTTAATATTTTAATGAAATATTTCATCAGCTCAGAAATATTTTGACTTCCCCCTTGTATACACATATGAATTTTAAAAATATGTATGTATCAGCCAGATATTCAATGTCCACAAATATTAGGCATCTTACATAATTAGCAAGAGCATAGCAAGCATTACTGGAAGTAGTACAGAGGTCTGTTGGTAATAAGGAAAAAGCAAACCCCTAGATATAGCATTCTGTTTTCTTCTTCTCCCCTGTGCTTACCCCTAGATATAGCATTCTGTTTTCTTCTTCTCTCTGAAATAAGACATTTTGTTCCATAATACAGAGCCTTTCACATTTCTGGATTCCATTAATTTAAACTTAGAAATTAATTTAAACTTAATTCCATTAATTCTGGATTCCATTAATTTAAACTTAAATTTATAAATTAATTATTTCTTAAAAAAAAAAAGCAAGAGTGCTATTATTGGAGGATAGAAAGAAATATCTGTTGCATCAACTTATTTTACTGATGACTTGGATCTGTGTGGTCATTGGGAGATACAGGTAAGTCACAGACATTTAATACGCTTCATTAAAAGATCATTTATTGGGTGCTACAGTCTTGCAAATTCATTTATTCTGTTATTATCTTGCAATGATGCATAGAGAGCCCCATTACTCATAAGGAATCCTTGGACACAGCCTCCCTATAGAATGCCAAAGCACACATGCAGTTGAACACCAGCCTTCTTTCCATCTGGGATGCTTCACAAAGCATGCTTGGAGACGTATAATGCAAAGCTGACAAGGCTGGCAGTATCCTTTTAAGAAAAAGAAAAAGTCTGAGATCGAGAAAATGAAATATTTTCACGGTTCAAAAAAGGAGAACTTCAAAAAGATTTCAGAAAGTTATATTTTGGCTGCACTCCAAAGCACTTCAGAGCTGACTGCCAAAGTATTACGTCTCCAGCAAGATAAGAATATCTGCACACACACACACACTCGCGCACACACACACACAAAAAAAATATTAAAATACATTTCTAAAAACCCAATTGAATAGTATTAAGCGATTCAAGCTGACACGAGCATGAAGACTGCACACAAGATGGAAATCCCTCATTAATGGTGTTGTACTGCCCTTATCTTTGTGATCCACAGAAACTTTCCCAGCGTGAGGACTCAGTAAAAACCCAAGCTCTGAGCACATCCCCTGCGTTCCTAGCACAGCGCTGGAGACATCCAGCAAGACACACAACTGCTTTCCAGCAGAATTATGGTGCCATGTACCCTGGGTACCTTATCTTGCACATTAGTAGGGAGATCACTGCTTTTCAACTATGAGTTTTTGTTAATTCTGGAGACTTACTGCGAGTTTATTTATTAGTTATTTTTTATTTGTTAAATATGTTCTGAAGTCAACTATTGCATTTACTACTCTCCTTTGCCATTTTAGTATTACTGAAAAGGGAATGAATACCATGAATACCTGACGAGGGAGGCTGTTCACAAGCATGGATGATTCTCCAATACATGAATATGGAAACAAATAGCAAGTCTAAGTGTCACTGTGAAACCAATTGGACATCTTCATTGGCTGGGACACATAATTGTCCAGCTTGGCAAGTTGGAAGGTAGTTGTGCCCATTAACTTACACACCATCTTATTACTTATTAAATTACTGTCTCCTACCCCTATTAGCAATAAGAGGGATTTAATGAAGGAGGGAGGAACCAGGAACTGACATGGCATTTTTTGTCCTTCCAATTAAGTATTTCATTAAAAGCACCATGCTATTCAGTTACTTGTAAGTCATGTGATGATTTAATAAAATTCTGTAACTTGGTGGGGGCAGAGAGGAGGCCTGTGCTAATTAGCTGCATTTCTTGAATAGAATAACAGAAGGAATAAGAAAGAGCCGAATTCCATCATGTGATCTTTAATGTTAATATAACAATCATTCTTCTTGTAGGTAAGCACTATTAATAGTCAACAAGATTCAGAATATTCAACAACAGGCAGTTATTTTGAACTGAGCTCTGATGTTCAAGCTCTCCTCTGTTATTAAGCACACTAATTTGAAAGAAGCTGCTAGTAAAACTAGCTAGAAGTAAAACTAGAACTGCAAGATCACTGCATTAGCAGATACATTTTGTCAGAGGAACACAATGGACCTTTCAACAGCAGCTTGTGAACTGACAGCCGAAGGAAAGAGATAATTTGGTTGGGATTTTAAGCTGCTTTTATTCCAGTAATCAAACTTACTCCAAATATTTGTGTAGATCTGCTGTGAAAAGGGTTATAGGAAGATTATTGAAGGGATTCTGTCAGAGTTGGACAAGTGACTGAAGAAAAAACATAAATGTGAGCTTATCAGTTTCTTTTGATAAAGGTTGGACCATGTTCTGTGATTAAAATGAATGCAAAATGGGACTTCCTGTTTTGATGATTCTTTAACCTTGAATGATAAGAGTATGTATTCAAGGAAGCTTAATACCAGTATGTAAAATTATACCACTTGGTGATACCACTGTAATACTTTCCCACTTTGTTTTGTGATAGGACACTTTATAATTTGGAGAATTAAATGCATGGATAAGTAAGCTAAGGAGTGGCCCACACCTCCAGCCCAAATAGTCCAATGGCTCCAAAGTTAAAATGTTTAATTGTAATATTTATACCCATGCTTTGCATAGGCACAAGGGAGTATCTTTTTGCATAGAGTTGCTGAGAACTGCATGTCTTGATTAAGGAATTGATTTAGGGAAAAGAAACTTTACTACAAATAAAATTATTTGAGAAAATATTGTCATTTTCTGCAAAATAAAAGAAGCTGAGAAATCTCTCACCATCTGCAGCAGTAGTATGCAGATTTACAGTAGCCCAAGCTGGAGCACTGAAGTCCGACCTGCTGCATGTATTTAGTGGGAGGTAAAATCCAGCTGAGATCTACAAGACATAAAACAGTGTAGAGTGTCTGCAATCTTGTGTAAACTTTTGGAAAATGGAATTTACAGTGACACTGTGGACAGAGAAGTAACTAGGTTGAGAACACAACAAGATGAATAACTAATTTGAACTGAACATGGGACTACTACAAAAATGACAGGTGATCTTAGTGCTTTAGGAGTGCAGGGGACTACTGAAACCTTCAGCAACTATTAGTCATATTTTTATTCATATCTTTTATTGCAGAAAAAAAAAGGTCATTAGCTTTTGCACAAACACTGCTTTCATAACATTCCTGGAAGTATGCAGAACTGCTGCATTTGAGTTTGCCCATTCTGATGTTCCTAATAATATTATTTCCATATGTTTAACATAAAAATATATATATACCTTCTTGAGTTTGGAAGCTGAATTCTCAGTTTCACCTCAAAGTTTGGTTTAAAGAGAAAGCTTGTTTCAAAACCCACCTCCAAGCAAAACAAGGTATGTCAGATATCTGCATTAATTTTCCAGTTATGAGGTACTATATGATCCTTCAAATTCACTTTGTGCTCACTATAAGCATCTCGTGGAACAAAGCAGCAACGTTCAGAGGACAGCGTTTGCTGCCAGACTGCCAGCAACATGCAGCATATGTGACAAAGCTGATGTTAGGTCCAAACAGCAGTCAGTGTGTAGTCCCAAAGCAGTTCCTAAAGAGGAAGGGGAATTGCAGGTTTCTGCACCAACCATCTCAAACTTTCCTACTATCAGTGTATAAGGATGCGCTGTAGGGATGCATCTAGGGAACAGGCCCTTATTCTCCGCCCTCGAGGCTTCTGGTAATGCACAACTCGATTCTCTATAGTAAAAGCCTGTGCAATCCAGGCTAGTAGTCATATTCAGTTTGCCTATGGAGACAGTCCCCGAGCCATGGGGTTGTCCCCTGAAGCCGCCCAGGAATTCCTTGGGAGGTGCTGTGGAAGAAACAATATGCCACAAAGGGACTGCGATAACAGTACAACAGTACGGGCTTTGCTAATCCTACTTAGCTTGCTAGGGCAGACAGAGGTGGTCCATCTTTGGGAAGGCGCATGAGGGTAGAATGATCTGGGCCATCCTGGATAGTCCCATTGATCAGGACTCGGCTCTGCCCTCACCTGCTTCACCTCAGAGCACAGGCATCAAAAGAAGCTTGGCAAGGTGCCTGAGCTTAGCCCCAGCCAAGCAACTGAAAGCAATGTCCTGTTATGAAAAAAAAAGTATTTTTAGTAAAGACAAGCAACTTGAAAATATTTCACTTATTGTATTCAATGATTGAAAATTATGATTTTCTTAACAATCCAACCTTCATTTTAAATGTTGCTAAAATGACATTTCCTTCATTTCTTCTCTTTTTCACATAAAAAAAAAAAAAGAGCAGGCAAGCTCATGGAGTTTCTTGAAAATGATTGTTTCAAGACTGGAAAAATAAAGAAATGTGAATATCTGCTACAATGGACTGTACACAGGACTACATGTGAGCAATGACAGAAACGTGATACTCTCCAGTTTGCTGTGCATTTAGCACTGTGCACAGGAAATTAATTCTGTTGAGCAACTGGCCTTCTTTAGAGACTATATGACTATAGTTATCAACTACAACAAAGACACTGATGAAAGCTCACAAATCACATCAGCCCATAGCATTTGCTGTTATTATTTTACAGACTGGGCAGATTTTTTTTTTTTTTAATGCTCCTAGTTCTAGGCACCATCTATGTCTTATCTCATTTGCATTACTTTAGTTCAGAAAAATACTGTTTACATTTCACAGCATTTCCAGGCTCAAGGGAAGGACATAGATTCTGACAGGCATCTGGAGTTTAAAAAAAAAAAAAAAAAGCAAACAACTACAAGTGCCATAGATGGAGCTTGTTCAGGCTTGTTCTTCTCCTTTTTTTGCACTTGTTTGCACTTGCTTATCTTAATGGAGGTATACACGTCAGTGCTCCTTCCCACTTCCGAATCAATTTCTGTCAAAAGCAAAGTAAATTACTTTCTGAATCAGTCAAAATAGGTTGTTGGGCTCAGTATTGAAAGGATGCTACATAGGAAACAGACTAGTTGACGAGATAGTCTCTGCTGGCCTTGAAGTCTGTAAAACTTTTCGTTTATGGACAATTCCCAAATGATCCTTGACTATGGATGACTAAGATCCCATGTGATAATGACCAATGTAGGAAATCTTGGCTCAAGGTCCTGTTCTGAATCAAGAGGATATGGCACTATATTTTATTGCCCATAAGGACCTTGCTCCCTGACAACTATACACCGGTGATAGTATTCAGGTTTTGACCAGAAAAGCTATTTTCGGCTTAACAATTTTCTAATGAAAATTCCACCAAACTTGACATAGTTCAGTGATTTCTTGTACTTTTGACTAGTAACTCTCCAAGTAAAACTCTTATCTTAAAACTTTCTCAGCCAATGAGATCTAAAAATTCATATAATTAGATGCCAGAAAATACGTATACAAATGCTTAAATGTACTGAAACACAGCCTTTTAAGAGAGCCTTGTATGTGGGGTCAGTGCATTGGTGCATTGAGCTCCTAGCTTCTGTTCAGAATTAAATATTTTGACTTTCTGTTGTAAAGACTTAATTCCTGCATTTCCTTTTATTTCATTTCCAAATGTTCAAAATACTCAAAATGAATTTTTAAAATTTTTTACTATTGTTTTGCTGGAAAACATTTTTTTTTCACTCTGTCCAGATAGCTGACTTTGTGCAAATAATGTTGTCTATGTTTCAGTTTCTCTTGTAAAAAATGAGAACAACAATCTTTCATTCCAATCCTTCTTCTCTGCTTTGCTCTGTGAGGAGAGACTAACCCTCACTGTACTCAGGAATCACTCATGGCACAGTGGAATGCACTTCTTCACAGTGCTATGGGCTATATAATTCAGTATAATTTGATTTCAACCAAATATCCTTTCCATATAATTAATAATTACTGAATGATGAGAAAAAAAAACTTGATCTGAAGCAAAATTTTTCCAATAAGTTGTTCTCCATACATTTAAAATTGAGTAAGGTTTTCATTTTATTTTTGCGGAGCAACCATTCCAGCTTCAAACCACTTCTTTCCACAGGCAGATTCTTTCCACAGATAAAAAGCCAGTTTCTTACAGCAAATCATGCTCATCTGCTCTAGCAGTAAACATCTTACTGCAGCAAAATACAGAGTAGCAATATAGCACTGCAATTCATATGAACATAAGACATAAGAGAGACGTAAGTTTTGTCTGGCTTTGGGTAGGTGTTGCCATCATACACAACAGCCACTCAGAGGTTACAACACGGAGCTATATCCTGCTCCTAACTTTTCTTTGAGTTTACTCTGCAATCTTTGGTAAGTCACTATAAATTTTAGCAGACTCAGATGGACACATGTAGAAGGATAACAGCTAGTTATCAGCAGTTGTGATATCCTGTGTTTTTTGACCACATTTGAGATCTAGTTCTTCAAGGTGTGCACTGCTAGGTGCTTAGTGTCTGTAGACTAAAATTTTCACAATTCTCAATCAGATATGTGCAGTATGTTGCAAAATAACCCCTCTAAGTGTAAATGGCATTGCTGGGTTCCTCTATTCACTAAGCAGATCAAAATGCCTATGTGAAACTTTTGACAAGGTTGACTTGGTACACAATTTGTCTCTTGGGGAATGATCCAAATTCAGATGCCAATGTGGACATAATCCAAAACCTGTTTAGCTCAGTGCTCGATGTAAAGACTCACTGCATAAAATTTCAGATTATGCTGTGTGTTTTAGCCTAACCCTTTCAACCCCTCCCCTCTTTCAGACAGCTTCATCGTCATTATCCTTTACATGTTTCTTGCCACATCTTAGCTCTCTCCTTTTGCTTACAAGTACCTGTGGCAAGTTACGTCTTTACTGTCTTCAGAAATACTTTTGCTGTGTTCTGAGTCCAGGAACTCTCTAATATCTAACTTGGATTTTTTAAGAATAAAGAGTTAAAATAAGTGTTCTCACAATAAGTGGTGTGAAATTCTGTTCTCAAAGCATAATGCACTGATTCTCATCTTTGTGTAGCTCGGCCTCACATAAAAAGCCTTCACATAAGAACCATATTGCGTCCAGCTCCTGCCTCATTCGCAGCTGCTGACTAGGGCTTGAGCTTGCTCTCCTCAAGGGTGCCTTCCCGGTGTGCAGAGCAGGGACAGCTGAGCTGCCCGTGCATGCAGCTTATAACTTCTGAGTGATGTGGTAAGGAACACGCACATTCTGTGCAGAATTTCTGCTGCTATAACTGATTTACACTGTGGCAAGTCAGATCTCAAGAAGCGGATGGTAGCATGTGAGAGAGAACTAGGGTACTATTGTAAATAAAGATAATCATAACCTTGTCTTGCTCTGAATTGACATGCAGGCAGAAAAGGCTTATCAGAACAGATGGCTTGATGTACATAAATAATACTTTGTGCATATGTTATGAGACATGAAGTCCTTATTGTTTCACGCACACAGATTTTGATGGGAAAAACAATAACAAAAGTTTTGAATTATGAACAAGGCTTTATCTGCAAAGCCCCTGAGCGGAAACTTAGCAGATAGGAGTAGATTCCCCACACTGATCCCATCACGTCAGCTACACAAACAGCGTAAGTGAAGCTGACAAAATTCTCTGCCTTCTCTACCTCTGCCGAGGGCCTTTGGTTGCACAGTGTTATCTAGTAAAATGACTTTAAACACTGCAGCACCAGCCAACACTGCTATCTATCCTATGCAGCTCACACTAGACCTCTGTCCTGAATTAATGTTGTAATGAATTGGTTTTGCTATTGCTGATCATAAAAGATGAACCTTCCTCCTATCTGGAGATCTTGTGGCTTTTTATGTAGTCTGGAATATTCTTTCATGTACATTATCAATAAGGAGGAAAAGGAACCTGAACTGTGGACTCAAAGTATCTCAGAATATTTTAGAAAATGAAAAATGGTCATGTGTTCAGGAGAATGGAAGAGATGGAAGATAGAATCACAGACTCATAAACACAACCAGAGTGCCATTAATACTTTATTTATAATTTTCATGAGAAATGTAAAGAGAAATTTTTTTTCACAGAATTGGGATGTGTATAACTGTAGTTTGAATGAAAATATATTTGAATTCCATACATTTCACAAGGATTAGGCACACGTTTGCTCTCATCTGCCTTAGAATTTGAAATATTATCACTGTCTGGCAGCTCTGACTTGAAAAATATTTAATTAACAGTATTACGCTGCTCTTCACCTGCTCCTGATTACAACCTTACAACTGGAATTCTGCACATAAACTTTGACTGGCAGGTAATGAAATGTCTGTGCACTGTAACAATATGGTAATTAGATATGGTAATGTTGTTTCACTCTTCTGTAGGTTAGGTCATAGTAAAATGTCAGATGACAAGAGAGAATTGGGATATTGTGAATGAAAATAATCTAACCTGGTCTTGTGAATTTATATAAGGATGAAATAAAAGGTTATGAGAACAAGGGCCCTAATCAATATAAATGATGATTTTGCCATGAAGTTAAACATAATAATCTTATTGTTCCACCCCCATTGTGTTTGGTGGAAAATGTGGTGTAAGGAGTTTTAAATTACGAACACTGTTTAGAATGGAAGGAGTAATTCTTTGATTCAGACAACTACAACTATACCTCTTATAACAAGTAAAATCAGGAAATGTGATTAGTTTACAGAGAAGACTGGAATCGGAGGAAGATTCACACTTTTGCAGACTTACTAAACCTAACAAGGCTCATTTTACTCAGATTATTATTAAATAGAAGTAAGTCCCTGCAGCCTTGTTTTAATTTAAGAGTGACAAAGAAACACGGTGTACAGGCAAAAGCTTGCAGAGAATAAATGAATGACTACATAAAGAAATTAAACCCTCTGGTGTGAAGTTTCATATCTGCACAGTCTGCTCATTACATTTCACAGCAACCCTAGACCTCAAGAAACCTCTTGTTAAGTGGGTAAGAGCGTGTGAAGCAAGGTCTGTCATCCAAAAGAGAAGACAGTCCTGGTACTGCTAGGGATTCCTAGAAGGAAAGGAAAAAAAAAACAAAAGAGCAATCACATGGCTCATTCATTAGCTATAGAATGGATTTGTTTCAGTGCAAATAAGCAGAACTGTGATGGAATAGCAATCTATCAGCAAGTCACGCTGTGTGCAAATGATTTTAAATGGTTCCATGCCTATCGTACAATCCCTCTTCAGATAATATGCTGCTAAAATCTTTGGGAACATTTTTGCTTTAGAATTCTCTTTCATATTATATCCATTATATCCATCATTTGCCAAACACAAAATAAAATAAAATGGATCAATAGAAGACATGTTTTACACAGTATATTGTCATTATCTATCACTATCATTGTATGCACTATACAATATAATCATTGTATAATGCTGTTTGAATTGTCCATGGGCACAATTGTTTAAATTGCAAATTTTGTAGTATAGAGTAGTCTTCCTTGGTTATCCACCATGTGCAGAAATACAGTGTGAAAAATAAGCAATTATGATGGCTGTAATTTCCCCTTGTAACGTGAAGTATTTCTACTGCAGTGAGGTGTTTCTTCACTGGGTTTCTGTGGGCATCACTAAAGAGATGTAAGGATTAAATATATGTAGTACACTACAACTTATAGATAAAGTCTTTGTCCATGGGCTACAAGAACTGAGGAAACAATGTTTTAAGAATTTCATGTTTGAAACATTTAAAATACTGTAGTGTATATTGGTAGTCCAATGCTAATGGTTCTCACAGCTGCTCAGAATTCTTATGGTATGAGGAATGGAAAATCAAAAACATAGATGTGATAAAGTGATAGTTTAAAGGCAGAGATAGCGAGTTCTCCTCTAAACCTGAAACAATTAACTTAAAATTAACCTAAACAGTTCTATCAATGCTATCGATTCCTTGCATGGCCTCCAGAGATGGATTTGTTCCACTTCCAAGGACATTAAATGAAGGTAACAAAATGCATTTCACCTCATAGTAGAGATATAATCATTAATTTTTATGATTCACTTGGGCACTACTGTGATCCCTCTAGGAGGGATCATGAGGAAAGGAGTAATTCTTAATTCATTATATGATGTAACTACTAGTTAAGTAATGAGGATAAAAATACCAAACAGATGTTGTATTCTGCAAACACACCACACTACATTGAAGGAAGCTGGGAAGGAGTAGGTGCCAAAAACCAGAAACGGTGAAATTAATAAGCATTCTATCATAATGCACATTCACAGTGCCAAGTGAAGGCTTTGTGGGCAGACGCAGTTCATGCATTTCCTGACTTTGAACACTTGGCCTTTCAAAATGAACATTGTTTCTTAATGTAGACATTTTGGTGGATCTCATGTGTAATATGTAAAATTGTATTGTGCAAAAAAAGAAAGCCAGAAGTCACCTCAACTGGTTATAACTTACATTATGTGGAACTGGCACTATTTTCTGGTATATTAAATAGGGAAGCCAAGAGATTATCAGATGACCATTTCTTCAATTCAGCAGATGAGTAGCATGGGAAAAATTCTTATTGCTACATGCAACCTACTGGCAGGCTCCTCTAGATTTTGATTTCTCAGCAGGCATTTAATAAAGCGCTTAAATACATTACATTTGAGCCATGACTCTCAAGTATCACCTTGGTCTACCAGGATGAACTTGTATGTTTGAAAATAAGCATATCCATACAACCTTTGACGGATCAAGACCATTCTTTGAGTCTAATATTATTCAAAAACTACTAAATTTGCTCCAACCAGTGCCATGCCTTGTAAATAGATCTGCAATGTACTTAACAGACATAATCTACAGCAACATTGGAATTAAAAACAGGAGTTTTTAAATATATTACTAATTCCAAAACCAGAACTGCGCTTAGGTCAAATCACTCAAATTTCAAACATCTTGTTTTTTTTCTTTTGGGGCGGGGGAGGGCAGAAGCAGAATAGTAGCCAATTAAAAAAAAAGACTAAAAATAAAGAAAAGCCTTTGCTGGTATCTATGTCATGTCATGTGCCAAACTGCAATTTGGAAAGACTCTTTATGGCTGCTAAGATTTAATACACATCTGAGATGTGTATTCTCAATGGAAAACTCTCTGATCTTCAGGGCAAGTGTTCTACAGGAAATACATACTCCTCACTGTATACAGATGTTCTGTGCCTTAAGTCAGTTGTCTCCTGTCAAGGAGGAACTTCTGTGTGTACTTCTAGTACAGCAAGAGGTTGTCAAAGCACCTCAAATGACCAATAGTTGAACGCTGCAAGCAGTAGGGTTGTTCGGAAGAAAACATATGTCTTCTGGAAGCTCTGTGCAGAGATCTCAGCATCTCCATCACAGACACAAATCACAGGCACAGAGGAATAGCAGCATGGAAATGTGTGGGTTTGTGCTTTGTGGTCTGCAAAATTTTATCCTCTCACATTTGCTGTGTAGAACATTTGAAATTGGGTTATTATTTGAAAGTTATCTCTGTGAACAAAGTGGTTAGACACTTTTAAAATTGTTGAGATGGAACCTAGTAATTAGAGGATTAAAATAAGCAATGAAGTAAATAAATCCTATACTGCATCCTTTTTGAATTAATCAGGAACATTTTTTCCTCTAAATGAAATGTTAGACTAGGTGATGTTGCCTGAATTGTAAACTAAACAAAGTATCTCAAAAAGACATTTACAGAATTTAAATTTCTTTAGTAGAATATTCTAATGAAGAGAATATAGAAGAAATGTAGAAAAGAGTAAACGAAAAAGATAGATACGTAGTGACAGAAAATAATTAGAAATACTTTTAGGCTACAACATTTTTTCCTGACTTTTATCAAAATTGGGATATAGATCAAGGATTCTAGGATATCAACCACATGTCAGACTAAGGCATTTTTGATTGAGTAGTTTTCACCTAAAGATTTCCAAAGAAAAGTTAGTACAATTATTCCTATTTTATGGATAGGAAACATTGAAAAGAAAGAGCTAATGCCCTTTTTTTAAAAAAAAAAAAAAAAATTACAACGCATGCCAGTGGCAGTTGTGAATAAAATAGAAAATAAGATTCTTAGTTTCACAATTTACACCATGTTGCCTTCTAGAAATGAGACACAACTCAGGATTGAAGGACAGGGAAAGATTGTGATTATATCTTTTGATGAATCTCTGATGAATTTTACTTGGGAACAGAAATAACAAGAAAAAATAACAAGAAGATACATCTTGTTGCCTTCCTGACATCCTTGTGAACCTAGTACAAGTGTTTTTATGTCTTTTATGGATTTGTCTAGTTTTATTTGTATGTTTTGGGTCTCTCTTCACAATATGGCTACTTTCTGAAACCAAGGAAAACCAAGAAATCAAGAAAAGGGTGTCTGAGATATTAGTTATGGATAAATGTACATTTTCTTTAAATCTTACAACTACCTTTTAGAAGAACATATTGTCAGCATTAAGCACAGCTTTTCAGTTGCCAAATCTTCTGTCTAGAGTCAAATCTTTATTCCATATTATGTTCAGAGGGTTTAGAAATGCATAGATAATGAGCTCCCCATAGATTATTTACAGAGTTTGAGGAATTAATGCTTCAGTTTAGGCAGTCTGACACTATCTATTGCCAACAAATGCAGAAGATATGCAGTGGTATTTTAGGCGATCCTCCCAGATAAATTATGGAAAATTAACAAATATCTATAGTGAAAAGAAGTAATATGTACATAGATCAGCAGTGTAATGATGAAAACTGTCATTGATCCCATCAGCCATGCCAGTCTGTAGGACAAGAGCGTCTTGGGAGCTGACCAGAGGTAGAATAGCTGAACCACTGTCTTTGTGCCTCGGCTGATCAGCCAGCTGGGAAACCCCCCAGCCGCAGCTCCGTGCTGCCAGCTCCCTGCGGACTGAGCGGCACTGCCGGTCGGGAAGGATCTGCTGGGCAGGGCACGCAGGGCAGGGGGCAGGTCAAGCACTGGAGCGCAGGGATGGAGCACACACTCAAGGGAGAAAGTGGCCTCAAAGACACTCTGAACCTGTACGCAAAAGTGTAAGTGGAAAGAAGGTCCCAGTCAGCGACTGGAGAAGAACCTTACAAGGGTTTTGGTAAAAAGATAACGTACTTTGGGAATTAATTACAGCTCCATTCTCACATACTCACAGGAGTAACACACCGCATCTCGGTTCCAGACATGCCACACTTCTATGTGGAAAGAATGGCAAATGAAAAATACCCTAATTTGCTGTCATTTTGCTGCCAAATTAAAGGCCCCAGTGGAGAAAATACACCAACATGGAAAAAAGTAGGGAAATTACCCTCTATAATCATTATGAAAACACCTACAGAGCTGAGTGACTACTAACCACCAGCTAGCAATAGCACTGATGCCAAACCAAAATATAATAAACACACTATTTTTGGTTATTAAAGTAATCTCTGCCTTTTGGAATGGGACTAGAGACAGGAAATGACATTTTCACCTCTCTTGTTACAAGTATGAAACTGTGCAGCAAAGGCAGCAGCTGAACCTGTGATGAGTAAATAAGTATGATGTATATTTATGTTTACTTGCATATTATTAGCTATACATGCAGCTCTGCAATATTTATCTTCATTTAATGTTTCACCATGGAAACTAAGAATCTGTCTGCCTGTGATAAATCTTATGCACACGAATAACCTATAAAAACTATATTGGATGGGGTGACTCACAGCATCCGAAGTTCTGCACATACTCAGATATGTACATGAATAATATATAATAAATACTATTATTTTAAGTGGTGATTATAAATGAAACAGGCCTTAGCTAGTTGAAAAGAAATATACAGTTCAACATGGGTTTCTTGGTAGCAGTGCCCAGTTTTTTTCTATTGTCACTTTAAATATCTCTCTACGTGTATCTTCATATCTAAGTCACATCTTGCTGTGGTGCAGGAAAAGTATGCTTACCAATCAAGAAGAGCTAAGATGATTTCAGATAAGAATGGTAGAGAACCCTATGCTGACTCACCCGTGTAAACACAATAATCGAGATTTTCCAGTGCTTTCTTGTACTTCAAATTTCAGAACTGCTTAAAGGCATATGAAAAATGCTTGTCCATGAGGGCAGCTCATGTCTGGGTGGCACCTACAGCAGAACCCTCCCTTGCCCAGCTACCAAAGCTGCTGGTCACTGCTGAAGTAAATCCTCTTCAGGGCCTCTTCTGCACCCTTCCTAGCACATGGGTTGGGAGTATTGAGCATTACTCATGTCTCAATGGACTATTCCATCTTTCTTCCCTGAACTTCAGCCTATTACTGCCTCCCTTCCTGACCCTCAGCCTTCAGACCAGTGCTATCTTTCTAAATATTACTCTTATTTTGCCATAAACCTGCCCATCAACAGTACTCCTGGGAAGCACTGCACTGGCTCTGAGCTCAGACTGCTAAACTATACACATGTACATTATATAACCTCTCCAGGGTGCTAGATCTGTTATCATCATTTGCGAAGAGGAAAAATAAATATATATATTTGAAGTGAAGAGACTTCAAAAGTTCCTTTTGCTATGATCTGCCTAGATGTAGGTTATCTGAAAGGAGGGAGGGAAGTGTTCAGCAGAGCTTTAACGCTTTCACTGTTACCTGCCCCACATCATGTGAAGCAGTCACAGCCAGAGGGCTAGACTGTCTTTTAATCTCAGCCCCAGTAAATTATTTACATTCCTTCAGTTGCTGGTTACTGCGGAGGCCACTTTTTTTTCATAAGAACAGAAATCAAAAACAAACAAAAATGAATAAACAAACTTATCACAGAATTTGATTAGTAGGAAGCATGTATATAGGAAACAAGCAAGCTTGATTGCCATATAAAAATGACAGCCGAAAACCCGCACCACTCCTTTACATAGATTAGTAACGAGTTAGTCGCAGTGAGCATAGCCCAATCTCTCTGCAAGACTTGGTCATCAGGTCTCTCTCCATAGTTTTGCCAAAGACTGTTTCTCTTGATCGTTTCTCTTCCTCCTTTAGACAAAACCACTTATCTACTGCTTCATATATCACAGTGCTTTAAGGAGTTTAATAAAACCTTCATGTTTCATTTTTTCAGTACTTTCCAACATATTGTTAGTGCCATTTTGCTGCATGTCTGCAGAAATCCCAGCTACATTTTAGAAGTGAAGTAGAAACAATCCCTGTAATTCCACAGCTGCATCTTTCTGGTTTAGGCTGAATTGTCCTTTATGTGGACAGGATACACTGCCCAGAGCTCAAGTCAACATAATGTGGTTGTATTTGCAGTCAAGAGATGACAGAATCTCACATTACCCTACAGGAAGTGAAGTCCCAGATAGACTAATACTTACACATACCCTTAGCCTTACGTTCACGGATATTCTCATATAATCAAAAGAGAGTATGTTCAGCGGGCAAAGCTCAGGCGTGTCTGTGAATTCATATATAAACAGCATTTAACTTCAATCCTCTACTACCTGTGCTTTACTGTCAAGTGTTTTACTTGGTGATAACAGTATTTTTTCTTCCAGACAGACCCCTATAAGCCCCCAGATGCACATATCTTCTTTGTTTGCATGCTAATACTACTAAAAGTAGCACTCTGGGGCATTTATCTAGGAAACAAATGTTAAAATAAAACATTCAGTCACCTACACTGCTCCAGGCAATATAGTATGTCTACTATAACAGTACTGGTTTACAACACAGGTAATTTTTTTTCTTCCTTGAGAGTTGGGAAATGCCACACAATAGAAAACTCTTCTGTGAAGCCTCTGCGCGATCAGAGAAACACATGAAGATACATGCAAATAGGATCAGTCATGGCATTCAAGCAGCTGTACTTCATGACTTGAAATAAGAGATGGTTTCCTTTCCCTGAGACCATGGAAAAGGGCACATGGCCTTTCAAGCAGCTAGCCTCCTCCTCAGCTAGGAATTTTACTTCTAATGCAGTTACAGGGGAGAATAAAAGAAAGTTATTCCTCTGCTTCAGGAGTATCTCCTGCATTTCCAGCTGACTGGCCAGCTCAACCTGCTGCCCTTTCTCCATGGCATTCTGACAAGAAGAAACACAAAGAATTCTTCATTCAAGAATTCCTCATTCAGAGGGACCTGGACAGACTGAACAACTGGGCGGTGAGAAACCTCATGAAATTCAACCAGGCCAAGTGCACGGTCCT
>JAWLRI010000254.1:119166-140725 GCA_034781795.1 Crypturellus tataupa | reverse complement strand
GCCCGGCCCTTCCCCGGGAGCCGCGGCGGCCGCTCCGCCTCCCGCCGGCCCGCCCGCCCGCGCCCTCATAAGGCGCGGAGTTTCCGCGTCCTGTGACTGCAGTCAGGTGGTTGCGGGGCCCTCTCCCTCCCTCCTGCGGCCGGGGAAAGTTGCAGGGAAGTTTCCCGGGCGCGAGCGGGCTCCGCCAGGCCGGGGCTCCGTGCGGGGCCGGTGGCAGCGAGGATGGCCGGCGGCGACGGAGGGGGCTCCGGCGTGCCCGAGTGCCGCGAGCACCTCTTCAAGGTGCTCGTGATCGGCGAGCTGGGCGTGGGCAAGACGAGCATCATCAAGCGCTACGTGCACCAGCTCTTCTCGCAGCACTACCGGGCCACCATCGGTGTGGATTTTGCCCTCAAAGTCATCAACTGGGACAGCAAGACCCTGGTGCGGCTGCAGCTCTGGGACATCGCAGGTGAGCGCCGCGACTCTGCTTGGTTGTTCTCTCTTCTCTCCAACATTTAGCTCTACACCTCTAGATACACCTAGCAATACACACTTTCTTTTCCACAATGGGTCATGCTTGGTGGGTTCGCCTAGCAGCTCTAGTAGCTGCTGTTGTGAGCAAACTTTGTGTGCTTGAAATTACATACTTACTTTGAAAGTAGCTTTTTTTCCTTGCATCTTGGTGTGAGTAAAGGGGATTTGTGTTGTGTTCAGCTCCCCATTCAGAGTTTTGGGTTTTTTATGCTTAAAGTGATACTCTGAGTATACTGAGTTGGAGAAGTTCCTCTCTGCAGACTGCACAGAACTTCTCCCTCTAGTTCCAGCCTGTTCTTTGAAAGATCTGGAATACTTACAAGTCATGGCTAACTGTACTTTGTGCTGTGGCATTTAACATCTTGGCAAATTATTCTGTCGTGCTCTTGTGCGAGATCTGTAACCTTAACGTCCCAAACTCTGTGTTGCACTTGTAGCTCTCTGCGTGTAGCCTGGGTGTTAACTCATATCTCTTCTCTTTAGTGTGCCCTGTGTGTCTTTGGGGCTGTGGGACAGTGGGCTTTATTTTGAGCTAAGGTTGTTTTAAACCTATGCTGCCGGGAGATACTGTAATGAGGCAGTAACAACTGGGAGTTACTGTTTCTGTGGCCTCCCCCTGGAGTGGAAGTTCCCGAAACAGGAAGTGTAAAAAGTAATGCAGCTGGGGCCTGTGATAGACCTGGCTGGCTGCCAGAGCCAGCAATGCTTGTGCTCTAAAGATCATGATAAAGCACCTCAACAGGATTTTGCAAACTGGAAAAAACTCCTTTTTATTGCAGTATGCTGAAATGTTGTCCTGTAGGAAAGACAAACATATTTGCTAATTGCTCTTTTGGGGAACAAGTGAATTACTGGCCATCTTTCCCTTTGGATAAGAGTTTCAGAAGGATTCTTTTAAGGAACATTTGTGTGGGGAATGTGGTTTTTTATTTCTATTTTTTTAATCCATTGGTAGTTCTGGTGCAAGTTGCCATAACACATCCAGTATATCTTCTGGAGCCCCAAAACCCAAATGTAGGACACTGATCGGGATACTCTGCTTTGGCTGGCTCCCACCCTTGGGTTTAGCTTCTCTTCCGTCCTTGATTTTGGAGTCTGGGATACCTGTCAGCATGCCCTGAAGCAATCTGTTTCAGCAGGCTAGCTGGAAATCTGGCTGTTTTGGATAGAACTTCCCAGAGTAAAACTAGGGTCTATTAACACACCTGTGCATTAATTTCAAGATTCAGAAGACTATTCTTTCCTTCTTGATTATTGCCAGTGGCTAGTTCAACATGCAGTTAAGGGTTGCTGTTAAGTCCCTGGAGGCTTGTGTTAATGAGGGTATGAAATACAATTTATATTCTAAATTCTTATATCTAATCTGGAGGCTTAAGGTGTCCTACACCTGATGGACTGTGTCCTTCCTCAAAAGACAAACAAGACTGAGAACAGAACTACACTTAGTTTTCAGTGATATCTGGGCTAAGCTTGGCTGGTGTAGCAGTCATAGTTTAGATTCACATAGATGCATTTCAGTGAAGCACTAATAGTTGAAATAGAATGAATTTTAGTATAAAAAGGCTGTTTAATGTTCCTAAAACTGCTAATATTCTTGACCTGGGAGGATATTCTCTGGCTGTCTGTACTCTGAACTCATAAATACTGGAGGATGCAAAAGCTTCATATAGAAATTATTAGTTACAGAAAATCAAGCAGAAGATGGCTCCTGAACAGTCATGGCTCATATTCCCTAAAGCCTTGCTATTTTATTAAAGTGTATAACTAGGTCTTTGAGCATGTGATAGTCATGCTCTTTTAACTGATCAGCTCAACTGTCTTCTGGCTTCCAGCAACTAATGTAGATAACTCTGGGTGCAGACAAACAGCTTTAGAGATCTAAATCTTATGGTAAGTAATATTACATGTGACTTCCCTGCAAGCTATGTGGTGTGGCATTCTGGATTGATTTTGTTGACTTTAAAATGGCTTCTGAATTGAAGTCAAGCCCTTAAGCATAGCACATAGTGTTTCTTTTTACTACATCAGAGTTTGTGCTTACAGTCCACTGAAAAAAAGCCTTCCTTCAAGAGCTGGATGTTGAGATCTAAGGTTTGGCAACTTAAATTGGTGATAAGAACTAACCACATAGCTCAGTCCAGCCACTCAGGATTGTATGTACCTACTATGCTGGTGTGATTGTAACCAAATGGTTGAGTGCAATCTGCCAAGTGTCTCAGTTCCCTTGTGCTGTTTAGATGAAGGTGGGTGGGTGAGTGACTGGGGTTTTTTTTGTTTTGTTTTGTTTTTTTTCCCCTCCTCTTCCTCCTCCTCTTTCCCTTCCCCTCTTTCTTCTCTTTCTGTGTTTAAAGTTATAAATTCTCTGCTAAATGTTGTGTTACACTCACTTTTTTTATGAAAATTGCTTTCCTGTTGCAAGATACAAAATAATTCCTGTGGCAGAATGAAGAGAGAGAGAGCGCATTGTGCCTATACATGTATGTTCAATAAATACTCAGGCACATTAGTTTATCTTGACACAGGCTGTGGATCTTTGAATAGTGGAGACAAAAGGGTTTGTGAGTTAGACTGTCTGGTCAGATGATCTTGTAACACAAAAGATTGTGAAAGAAGCTGAATAGACTACATGCAGCTTGAAAGTCTTGTTCATGTATGAACATGCAGCAGCCCTTGGGCAATTACTCCTTTTTTTTTTTTTTTTTTTTCTCTCTTGGCATGCCAAGTTGTTATTAAATTTATCTTCCTGGATAAACTCTGAAAGTGTTAGAAGCAGGCCAAAACCCTTCTTCAAAGCACATAAATAACTGGCCAGAGAAATGGAAGAAAATATGCTCCCTGAGCATACCCTCTTACTGAGAAAGCAACTACATTGAATACAGGGTAGTGTAGGAGGTAAATATAGCCTCTCTGATTGAAATCAAATATCATTGGAAGAACACTGTAAAGGACTCTTTCTGAATCCTAGAGACTGTTGGTCTGATGGCTGCCTTTGCAGGCAGGCCATGCGGTCCTGAAGAGCCGGCTAACACTATCATTCACATTAGCCTGTGTGAACATGAAGCCATCTAGAGGGGAAGGGTGGCAAAAGTCATCGGTGATCACTTGAGCTTGGCTTCCCCTGAACCATGTCACTAATGACACCTAACTCCCTTTAGAAAGCTTCAAGTGAAACATTCTGCGTTACCTCCAGTAACGCAGCCTTCCAGGACTTATTGAAACTTAAATATTGCTTTAACTGGAAGAATATGGCTATGAAGTTGGCAAAATAGAAGAGGAACAACTGTACTTACGGATATAGTGTGTTTAGAGAATTAAATATTCTGTTGTGTGATAAGGCCCACTGCAGGCAAGTTTATTAAAACTCTTGCATGTCTCTGAAGCATCTGAAATCTCAACTGTTGAGAAATGTATGCTTGAACATGTAAATACCTGGAAATATTTTTGCTAAAATACTGAGTTGAGGGCTGGAATAAAATATTTTTCTATAAAGACAAATAGGCATTAGATATGCATTAAGTTTTTAATGTATTTAGGAGGTTGGCTTGTATTTCCCGTAAAAATGGGAAAGTGCGTGCAGGAAACTGGCACAGGGGAGAGGAAGATATTCTAAAATGTATTCTGCAGTAGAGAAGAAATCTCCAAGTGAAGTAAGCACTGGGAAGGGAAGAGAATGAATGCAAAATGCAAGCCTTCTGGCCTTGATCTGCAGAAGAGATTTTGTGCTTGTTATCTTCCTGCCTCCCCAGAATGAGGTGTATCTTGTCTGGATGGGCTAGAGTGCTTGGTAATGGTGCACTTGTGGAGCATAGTTTTGTACTGTTGCATAGTTTGGTGACTGAATTTCAAAGGTATTCAAGCTGTTCCAGTATGTAAAATCCTTATAGCTTTAAGCAGCTGTATAGTTCAAGGTATTCTAGGTCTCTGTTTATGATAACTGGTATATTAGACTGCCAAACTGCTTTTGTATATTAGGTCAGGAGCTAGTTATAAAGAAAGGTCAGCTTATAATTAAAATAAGGTCTAAAGCATGGTGACGATTAAATGATGTTAATTCTTTCCATATCTCTATGGGATATCTAGAAAACTTCTTTGGTGTACTATTCATTTAGCAACATGTGCAGCACAGGCTTTAGCTGCTTTTTCAGATGAGCCTGCTCTAACTATGGGGAGCTCAAAGTATTCTCTAAAGCAAGGCAAAGCTTGTAGCAACTTGTACTTGCATGCAATGCTTTCAGGATCCATGCCGCAGTTTGCATTTTAATCCCTACACAGAAACCATTAAGAAACTGAGTAGCTCTGTCTGCGTAGAGACATAACCTGCTTGCTTGTGCTTTTTTGCACTCGAGTATTTGAACGAAACAAGAGGAAGAAAGCAAAATGTGTTGAAAATGTAGATGTTAATGTCCATTAGAAATGCAAAAATTGGAGCTCAAAGTTTCATTTCTGGAACTGGAAGAACTAGCAGATGACAGCTACACAACTGCTTACACAAGTTAACTTCCTTGTTCCTTATTCAGCAATGGAGGCTGCAGCTCGAGCTGCCTTAATGTGGAGCTGGGAGCACTGGTAACACCTAAGGCAAGTCAGAAATCCCAGAGCGAGGACTGGAGAGTCCTTCATGTGATAAAGTGTGGTCTCAAAGACAGAGTGAGCAGAGGGCGGTCACAGGCTTGTAAGCTTGCTGCATGCACACATTTAAGTATAAAATTCATATTAGAAGAATTACATAAGGATAACATTAGCTACTAATATTGTGTCTCTTCAGATGAAATTTCAGGAAAAGTAGAAGACTTGTTCTTTTTTAAAGAAAAGTTGTAGAGAATTTAAAATTTCCTTGTAGAAGGAAATGACCCTTTGTGGGAAGTCTCAAGTAGATATTGGTTGATGCAACTTCTCTGAAACAGCAGATTTATAGTTGGGAACTTTTAAGTGGGAATGTGCTTTGCTGACCTTGGAGCTTTGCAGTTTAGTCTAAAATGCTAAATGTTTAATCTGGGGCATTTCTTAATTTGTCTCAAGTCTCAGATGTCTTTGCGCACCACAACTGAAAAGATTCTCTATAGTATCCAGATTCTGGGAAATCATATTTTCTTTATGAATTCCTTTCTAGTTAAGTAACTTGTTATCAAAAGATGTCAATCAAGGTATGGTTTTGGTCTTGCTGGTAAGCAAGACCTTGTCTTAAATGGAGGCGGGAGGGGTACTGCATCTTATAGTTGAAGTAAGTGGTAAGTATTTTTCTTAAATAACTCAAACTACTGTGTTATCTCAACTATCACCACGGAACCTTTCTGGGACTGAGTTTAAAATTAGGAATACCATAAGCATATGCAAAATGTTAGTGCTTTGAAGGTGATGTTAGGAAATCTAATGTGCTAGCCCATTTTGATTATGTAAAATGAGTCTGGCTGGTTCTTTCAGTTAAATGATAGGCTTGAAAGAGCTTCTTGGAAATAACCTCAGAAATTATTTACAAGCCTCTTTTTTTTTTTTTTTTATTAAGGTATTCTAGAAGAAATATTGCTAAAGGTGTAGAGTTTAAGTCTTGTGTAAAGCTTAAAGACTGTATTGAGTTTGCAAGCACTCTTAATTTCTGCTGAAAACGAAGTGCTTTATCATGCTTAAAGCAAAAGATTGCTGTATTGATCTTGAGAACTGTTTCTGTTGACAAGGAAGCACTTCATAGTTAGAAATATTGTTTAATATATGAGTTTCTAATTGCTATGGGATGCGTGAATCTGAATCTCCACTTTATTTTTCCACATATATAAGGTATTTAAGCATAGCATTTAAGCAGAAATTGCACTGCTAAAAGATCAGTGAAAATATTTCTGTATCTCTAGTGCAGATAAAGGGTGGATGTGTTTTGTTTTGAAGGATATACAAATTCTACCTTAAATGGAAACTGTAATAACCTGTGTTCTTATATGCAGGCAGAACAGAAACAGCATATAGTGCTCAATAATACTAAACTTTGGATCAAATTATAGAGCACTAAAACTAGAAATGGTGCAAAAATCCATTAATTTTTATTGGTTGTTAAGATTTTTTTTTTTTTTTTTGAATTAAGTATTGGCTAAATTCTTGCCTTTCATGTTTAACAAGTTTAATTACTAGCTGCTTAAGTTAGTGTTTGTCAAGAGCATTCCCCTGTAGAACCAAATTGGGTGTGGAGAGTAATACACCGTTAAAAGCAAATATTTTACATGAATGCGAATCTACTTTTATCAAGATTTCTTGCAGTAATATCAAGTTTAAAAGTTGTCTTATGACTGTATCAGATTGTCTTTTACTCAGTTTTTCTCAGTGTGCATGACTGGCTCCGGCAGTCCCTGTGCAAAACAAGTTTCTGTGCTTGAATAGCAAGCAAGAATGCAGTTCTCCAGTGAGAGACACTTTGCTGAAATTCGGTCTCACAGGATAGCTGTAGCCACTGCTCCAAGTGCTCAGTTTAGGCTTTCTGAAGTGTGCTATGCTGTCTCGGGGAGGTAATTTATAGATCTACTTGTATTGTTTGGACAATTCCTGTGAGTATTAAAACTAGTATAAACAACAATATGCGTGACCAAGTACGATGTGCTCCTCAGTCTGTCTGTGCTGAAACATTAGGCATTACAAGCTTTCCTCTGGCTGTGGAGATGCAGAGATGTGGTAAGATTACTCTGAAGCACAACAGGATTTCAGGGTTACCATAGGGCTTGTTTAGAAATAGATCCTAGCTCTGGCCAGAGAAAGTCTCTTACCTTTTCAGTGGGGTTATCTTCTAGATTAGTAGCAAATGCAAAACAATATTCCTTGCTGCACTGATTTTTAGCAGATCTTCAAAGAATAAAACAGTATGGGAACTTGTTGTTTAAACACTCCCAGATTAGAGTGCTGGGTAGAGTAGAGCAATGTGGCAGCAAGTTGACATTGAATTCCAGTCGCACATAATGTGCCATGACACATTTACAGTTTCGGAGATTAACATTTTTTCGGTCTCGTGATAAACTTCTTGAGACAAACTGACTTTAGAATTGTTCTCCTGTGTCTTGCAAAACACTGTAGGGCCATGCAGCATCACTTAAGCATCCAGCACAGCTCTGGCTGCATGGCAGTGAACCAGAGGAAATGGACTAGGGAGTATAAGGCACAAAATAGCTCAGCTCTGGTGGAGGACATGTTTGAGTAAGTCTTGTTAGAATAAAATAGGAACTACCGATTCATGCTGTTACTGTTTCTAACTGGGCAATATAGGAGGAGTTTTCATATAGGCTGTGTCTAACATCTAGTTGGAAATTTCTTAGCCCTTAACTATACTTGATTGGGGACAAAAATCTAGAATTTAGTCAGGAACTTCCTTTTTTGCTCAAATGCTTTCTATACAAGTTGTAAGCAAAACAAGTAGAAATAAATGTGTAAAACTTTCTAATGCTAAGTAGATTACTCATTCTTTCCCATGTAACACACTTGATGCTAGGCAAAGCCAGCTGAACCCTAAATGTGAAGTCCTGCCTGTAAACTTAGGCAACTTGTTAGGCTGTTTAGGACTAATTCTTGTCCTTCAAACCAAGTCTAAGCATGGCTACAAAAGCTGCAGTTTTTCTATAGGCTTTCCTGAGCAGTGCAGTTGTTCAGGAAGAGTTTTGGTACAAACTTCATATTCTGCTAAAAGCAGATGGTTTCCTTTCCCATCTGCTGGGATGGGGATTAAATCAGAATAGCCATTGCATCAAGAAAGGATTTGGAAAGCTGTTGTCTGCAACCTACTACCTGCTGACAGGCTACTTCACTGCACATAGGTTTTCAAGGTTCACTATCATGATTAAATTCTACTCTAGGAGATGACTAATTCCTTCTGTTGGTGTAGTATAAGCTAGTTCCAAAGCACAAAGGGGAATACCAAGGTTCAAAGATTATGTAGTTATGGTATCACCATGATATCAGGTTGTGAATGCCCTAACTACTCTGAGAATGGTAAAAGGTCTGCCTCAAGAACATGGGGAATAAACAACATTGTAGATGCTGGAGTGGACAAACTTGCAGCCTTGCAAACTTTACTGATGGAAAGCAGGAGCACTTGGGCTTCAGTGTTCCTGTTGCTTGATGACTTCTAGGGAACAGAGCAAACCTGTCTTTCATTGGAGTAAAGTATAACAACAGCAAAGAAAGGGATTGAAGCGGTTGATCTCAGTGCTTGTGAAAATTTGAGCAACTAAACTATTTAGATTCAACCTATGTTGCACAATCTTTTAAACTGTTTCCTACTGCTTTGTAATGAAAAAACGTTGAACCTGAGATCATCAGCGGAATCTTCAGACTTTGATATAAAGAATCAAAATAATCAACCTGAACTGCTATTCTTACAGTGAATGTTATATATCCAGTATTTTTTTTTTTTGAGACAGCATGTGACTTACTGGTTTTATGCAAGGAAGCTGTTTAGCATTGTAAAGGGATTTGCTCAAATAACTTGTGTAAGTGAAGAACTGGTACAATTAATAGAAATTTCTAGGGAGTTTTGGTTTCATTATTTCTACTATAGAATAATAGGAAAAACAAAGATAGTGGTCTGAAGAAAAACCTAGCTGGTAAGAAAAGAACACAAAACTAGAAGATAGGAAGTAGCCTTTCATGATCAACACTAACAAGGACTTCACCTCTCTAGGTGAAGCCTCTGTTCTTCGATATCTCAGTTGAGAAGCTGAGGACTAGGAGAGAAGTTAATAAACTTCATAAGCTAAACTCCAAATAGGTGCAGAAGAAACTGTCTATAACAATGTCTGGAAAAAAGACCTGTTTGTTCTGGCTTTGCTGTGCCTTGCAGTATTTTATGAAATGGTTGTGGATTATAATAGGCAGACTTCTTTTGGATGAATCTAAACCCAAAGTATGAATGTCCTTTAATACTTCAAACATATCTTCTGTCTTGGACTAGCAGTGGTCCAGGATAAATCTTCTTGCTATGCTGCTGTGTATATTGTGGGTGACAGGTCTCCAGCACAGGCTGTTCCTCTGAAGATCTACTCCTGTATAATGTAGACAGAGCATCAGTGGTTGTATGGTGAGGTGACAGCTAGATGAAATGGCTAGTTATTCTTGCCTTTCTCTGGAGATATGGAACACTCAGTACAAGGTTGATCCAGTGGTTAGTAGCATTTATTTCCCTTCCCCCTCCCCCGCCTCAAGAAATGACACTAGCAGTTAATTAAAAAGAGGTTTTTAGGCTGTTTTCTATGTTAGAAGCAAAGAGCTGAAGTCAGAGAAACTGTTTTTAGTACTGTCTAATCTCAGAAAATATTTTTGAAGTTCTTTATAATGTCTTGGCATTTGTCAGCAGAACCACAGATCCCAAATATGACTTGCATAATAGAGGAAAACAAGACTGAGGCTGGATGTGCATTTTGTAACTCTTGCAGGTTCCTACTAACTGCTAGAGCTTAGAAGTACAGTGCAACACCTCTGTAGGCTACATGTTTGGCAACTTTGCACAGAGAGCTTAAATGGTAAGGATGAGGAGGTGAAAAAGATCTAGTGCTGACTGTCTCGCACTCTCTAGTGCAGACTGTCTATTCTAGAGATCTAAAGTTGTTCCCTGTGTGGCATACTTAGGATATCCTGTTACATTGGTAGTGGTTGGGTTAACCTACTTTCTGCTTTGAACAGAAGCCTTTCTAATAGGGTGAGACACTTCTGAGTTAAGCTGTGCAGGTTTTGGGTAAAATACTGTCAGTAGTAGTGCCTTGTCAGTTCCATTTCCAAAGGAGTCGCAATTGGTTCTCAGCTGACCCTCGTAGTGCTAAAAGGCACATTAGGTGCCCAAAGAACTGGGAGATGCACTCTGAGGGTGTTGCTGGATATTGGCTATCTTGTGCCAAGCACTCGCTGTAGGACCAACAGGCATCCAACATGGAGTGTGTTCTTGCCCACAGCTCCAAAGAGATGGTGGTCTGAAGTTCAGTAAAACTTGCTTATGTTGCAAGGGCTGGGCTGCAGGTCAAGTCATTTGGATGCTCCTTTGATTTAGATTTACCTCCGCTGAAAAAAATCTAAAATTCTTGGAATCAAGAATAAGGAGCTGCCATAACTGTTCATATGGAGCTGTTTCATAACTTTACTATGTGCAAATCTGACTGGAATTTCAGACAACCAGAGACCTCAATCTTCTGTAAAGCAGCACAACTGAAATAAGGAGTGTGACCTCCTTGTCTAGTTAGTTAGACCTTTCCCTGTCAGGGAAATACTGGCAAGAAGGGTTTTCAAATTGATTGTTGTGTATTTATTTTATTAAATTATTAAATTAATTTTCCTTTCTGGGCTAAATAAAAGTGAGGCTGATGATGAGGCGGTAGCCATGGTGCATGCAGCCCAGCTAGAGCTAGTCTGGCCCTGCCTGCCCTGGGTGTGAAGCATGGTTCCTTCCAATAGGAATCCAGCTGATCTGCGAACTGCTCATGGTGTGAATCAAAGCCCTGGTGGTGGTGATGGTGGGAGGTCAGGCTCAGAGGAGACTAGCAGAGATGCCTGTCTAGAGACTGTATTTGAGCTTTACCTACTGACAGAAAAGCAGAGCATCTCAAATGCCCTAGCAGGATACATTTCAATGTACCTTAACTTGTTCAATTTTTTTGATCTCCTAGGTCTCTTGATTACAGTATGGGTTTGATTTTTTTGGTGGTGGTTGTTGTGGTGTTTTTCTTTAAACTATTGTAATTTTCTTAGATTTATTTTATGTATCTTTATATGATATTCTTTTACTTTCTCTTGAACTTAAACTGGCTTTTAAATTAACTGATCTTTGAGTATTATCACTCTGAAGGACAAAATTCTGGCAATAACTGCTTGACCTTATTTATAGTTGAGAATTCCTCACTACTTACCAGAAAATTCATTATTATTTGATGTAGGGGGGATACTGCAAAACTTCTTAAGCAGCACTCTTCCAGTTGACAGCAAACAAATCTGAAATAAAATTCTTCAACTAGCTGTGCATTTGTTTTCTGCGGGGAGTGACTTCAGTCTGGATTCAATTTGACTTGTTTTAAGACTAACAAATTGACAGCTCCACATCAAATAGTCCAATATAAATTTCTGGCCATCCATTAAGCTGATTACCCTGTCGAAGAAGACTTGAACTAACATGAGCTAAGCAAAAGAAATTATTTGTTTCCTCATTCTTACGGTTTTGGGGCATTTACAACCCTTGGGTCATCCTGCTTCTCTTTTAATGATCTAAGTTTGGAAAGATTTTGTTGGACTGTTCTGTTGGTCTCAGAGGTGTGTGTGTTGTTGTTGTGTGGTGTGTTTTTTTTTTTTTTTTTTTTTTTTTTTTTTGGTCCTATGATATTACTTCTGATAAGCTTTAGAGCTGGGGAAGCTTTATCTAGACTGGCAACTTTGTTCTTTACGTACAATTCTTGCTTGTATACATAACAGTCTTTTAAAGACTTAATTCTACCCTTACGTATGGTAAATATGGTAAGGATACTTAATAGCATGATATATTCAGCAGTCGCTTCTGAATCTATTTTTTCAATTCAAACAGGAGTTAAGAGCAGAATAATGTTAGCACTGGGTAGCTTCTGTTAACCAGCACAAAACTGGCACAATGATGGGTCTCACTGCCATGATAAATGGGACTCCCTTGTTTATTCCTGAGGCTGGGGAATATTGCTGTAGAAGGTTTTAACTTCTTCAAGAAAAGACTTGTATTTTCTGAAACTTGTTATAACCTTTCTTTGTCTTTTTAAATGCCTTAACTTTGTGTAGAAGTAATAGAACTGGCTATAACTTTGTGTCTTCTAGCTCTTAGACTTTAGCTTATCTAAAATGTAATTCGGGAAATAAGGAAAGCTCCGAAGCACTGATAAGTTTAGTTTAAACATCTATTTGCTATGGTTCTGCTACATGGAACTGCATTAGTTTCCCATGTATGACATTATGCAATTTTACTTAATGTTGTTGCAAATACTGGAAATAAGGCGACAAACTGTGCTGAGTCATTTAGATGTGGAAACTATGTGGTTAGAGAATGCAGAACTCTGTATTGCATATGACCACTGTCATATCCTTTAGTTTTTAATTTATTTTTATTTTTTAATCTGAAGGGCTGTCCTATAGCTTAACCAGTCATTCCCTCAAATAAGGATGGATACCCTTCTGATACTGTTAGGCTTGTGTCAAGGAACTAGACCTACCACTATATTTAATCCTACAATGTCTTTTCTGCAGTGCTGCCAAAAGGAAGTAGCTTTATTCCCGTTCCCTTCCTTTCATGATTCTATGTACTCTGAGTTTAAGCTTAATTTCTTCTGATCACTTCTATCCTTTTCCCCTCTGGGGGTCTGATCTACCTTTTGTACTGTTCAACATTAGTCGTTTTGCCATGTGAGGAGACAACAAAAGGTTTGCCTGCCTTAGGAAGGGGGACGGCAAGTTACTGGCTGAACAGGGCACGGTGAAAATGGAGTCATTTTACACTTTCAAACAGAATCAGCAAATGATGTTCAGACCTGCAGACTTAGGAGGAGTAAAATATTCTACAGTTTGTTTTTGTATATGAGCTGCTTCTTTTTTTTTTTTTTTTTTTTTTTTTTTTTTTTCTCTTCTCCTCTCTTCTTCCCTCAAACAGAAAAGCACTTGTAAGAGCTTTGCTCAAAAGTCCTGTTAAATTTTCAAAAGGCTGGCAAGAATCTTCTTGCTTCTTCCTTGAGAGGCTTAGCCTAAAGCATGTGCATTGTCAGTAGTAACTGGGTTGTATGGAAAGTTTCATCAGTTAGTACTGGATGATTTCTTTCTGCCTTATACTGTGTACCTATTGCCAAAAATCTTTTCCTTCTCAAGTAAGCTATGTTCTGTCATCTCTTCACTTAGATTAATAAAAATAACAGTCACTTCCTTATAAGACTCCAAATGATATAAAAAAGCAGCCATAAACTAGTGTGGGGGTCAAAATACATTACAGGCTTTATATGAGAAAACCAGGCTACCACCTCAGTTGTACATAGAAGCTTTCTCTGAGCAGTCGTGCTGGTAGTATTTTTTAGTCGTGATTTTTTTCTCTTACAGAATGCTACTTCACCAGTAAGTTAAAAAAAAAAGTGTGAAATAGTGTTGGAAATGCAAGACAATTGGTATCTGTCATGCATGGCATGCATAATAGCTCACTAAGAGCTAGCACAAGATCGTAGATGCAGGGCTATATTCTATAAACTGGGTAAGTGCTTCTAAATGCTGAACTCATATTTACTACTCTGGCACTGAAATGCATTTCCTGCAGTTGATGCTGAAAAATGAATACTCTGTCACTGTCTTTCAGGCCAGGAGCGTTTTGGAAATATGACCCGGGTGTACTACAAAGAGGCAGTTGGGGCTTTTGTGGTCTTTGATGTCACAAGAGGCTCTACTTTTGAGGCTGTTTCAAAATGGAAGCACGATTTGGACAGTAAAGTGCTACTTCCCAATGGCAGCCCCATCCCTGCAGTTCTTCTTGCAAATAAGTGTGACCAGAAGAAGGATGGCAGCCAGAATCTCTCTCAAATGGACCAATTCTGCAGAGAAGGTGGCTTCGTTGGGTGGTTTGAAACTTCTGCCAAGGTGAGCCTTAACACTAAATTGCTTGGGTGCAGGAACTGCTAACACTAGAGACCTGGACTGTCAATATTAAAACTGGTATGCGGATTATCTTACTGATGAGGAAAACTTGTAACATTGTTTTTTTTCTTTTAGATAAGAACTGCATCTTAGTCTTAAGGTTAGCTCTGAACTCAACTAGAAACCTTGAATTAACTGACTTGAATGAGTTTTAAGATCATCCATGTGTCAAGGATCAGTGTGGTTTAGATGTTAGTACTGCTAAACACTGATCAAACTGTCAAACTTCAGTTAAAGATTATTCTTTAAGTTAAGCTTTTCACTGTTGCATGTAGAAAGTTGTTAAGACTCTAGAAATAAACAAGCTATTTGCTTATTTGTATTACTGAGCTACATAATTCCACCAAATCATCTTTCTATCTGGTATCTACAGTATAGTAGCAAAACTGAACAAGGGAAAAACAAATTACTTGGCAAAGTAACTTAAGCTAAGGTAGGCACTGCTTTACTCATAATTTAAAGTATATATTGTATAGTCTAGTCTACAAATCCAGTTAATATGCTTAAAAGCTTACTGTTCAGCCAAAAATGGAATCAGATGGTTTCTTAAAACCTGATTGTCCTCATCCAGAGCAACCTTTTGCTTCTAGAATTAATCTGCCCAACAGACCAAATTCCTGGTCTGTCTAAATTTGTGCATATACACTGAATCACAAGGTCCATTTTTTTTCCCTTGGCTTGCCCACTTCCTTGAACTACTGAGATAAATTGGCACAAAGTGTTCTCTGTTTTTGTAAGTCTGAACCATTTCTGGCACCTCATGATGCTTAGATAACTCTTTAAAAGAAGAAAAGATCTGCAAGAGGAATGTGGTAAGAGGAAAGTAACAAGTCTGTTCCTGACCATACCTTAAAAAGGGGAGAAGAGTACTCAGTGACAGGAGTTAAATTAGCTAATTACTTGTTTGAATTTGAATATTAATTTTCAAACATACCTGCTCTGCTCTTCAAAAAGAGAATGGTTTACCAAAAAGAGCCTTTTTCTTAATATTCTGCTACAGTTTTGTCTTCCTTGAAACTTCAGCTGTACAACTTCTTAGCTGCACTGAACTCCTGTATATCAACAATTAATATTTGAATATTCAGTCTAGTTGTCATGTCAGTGTCCACTAGGTGTGGATTAGGTAGTAGAACTGCACAGAATATAAACATGCATAGAAATCTTACGAATATCTGCCCAGTAGGAAGAGAATCTTCTTCTCCTGCCATGGGCAGGGAAAAGTGTCTATCTACAAAAGCAATTTCTGCCTGTCAAACACAAGCTTTCAAACTACAACATCAACTGCTTAAATATGTTTCCATGACCTAGTCTTTGTGTTGTCACCACTTGGAGACTGAACAGTGCACTGACTCGGTATCTCCATTGATACTGAAGATAACAGTAGTTCCAAAAGTGGCTACCGAATGGTAAGGTACAAGGCAGCCCAGGCTGCACAGAAGCTGTAGCTAAGAGCCTGTCTGAGGTATCCTGCTGTTCTAGACAGCTGGCATACTACTTGAGGATGGTTGGTGTTAGCCATTCTTCAAAGTATGCATAAGATGATGTAAAGTGTATGTGAGGCACCCTGATTTCACCTGGGCTGAAAAATGTCCTTTCAGAGAAGTGCATTCAAACTGTAGCGAAGGCAGAAAAAGGCCACAGAAGGTGGAACACTATTATAAATTGTGTGATTGCATACTATTCTTCCTGCTGCAGAGAGACACTATAGCACGTGCTAGTTTTCCTAGTTTTTTGTGCAAGTGACATTCCTCTCTAGATCACCTACCAGATTAGAGTCAAAGTATCCTATATGTTATACAGGTGAATACCTCTTTATCAATCTTTTTTCTAGTAGCTCTTTGCAAAAGCAAGTGTACGAGCAATGATTTGATGTATTTAAACTGTTTGTCAAGACTATTAGACTGCATAGAAGGGTTTGCATTTGGCCAGGTCTTAATAAGTATGTGACCTTTGTTTAAAAGATCTGACTTCTTTGTATTCAACATTTTAGGATAACATCAACATAGATGAAGCAGCACGATTCCTGGTGGAAAACATCCTTGCGAACTACAAAACCTTTCCTAATGAAGAGAATGACATGGGGAAACCAAAACTGGACCTAGACCCATTGAAAGCGGAGAGTAAATCACAGTGCTGCTAATGTTATCACTGCTCATTGTGAACGTGATGGAATGAGCAGCAAGACTGTTCCTTAAATCACACAGCTGCTATGGTGCTGCGTTGTGACAATCCACATGGGGTGCCTGATATTCTCGGAATAGGCGATGATTGTGGGTGTTTACATATTCTTTAGCATGGAACTGAGTATGTTGTGAGTGATATCATTCCACTTTCTTGAGTGGCTGCATCTGAGTAGTTTCCTACTTGAGAACATAAGGTAGTGTTTACACTTACACAAGCAACAAAGGCAAAATTTGGTATCTAGTTTGCTTCTAGGACATGGTATATTCCAAATAGGACTCACTCAGCGTGGTTTTAGCTGAATAAGCACTTATACCTCTGCCATAATTTTTTTTTCCTTGTCACCAGTGATGTCCCACTCTAACCTGACTTATCACTTGCACTTGTCCCTATTTATTATCCTTACCATGTGGGTCTATCTCATTGCTAATTCTCCTGGATCGAAACATCACAGAAATCTTGAAATGGGTAGAAATAGCTGATTGTCAATGTCAGGAGACATATTCCTTTGTGTGTTCACCATGACTGAGATTTTTGCCACTAAGTAAAAACAAAGTGGTAGGGGGGAAACATTACAAAATAGTATCTCCAACCATTAAGGTAAATACTACACCATAATTAAACACATTAAAAATACAGTTGTGCAGTGGGCACAGTTGTGATGATCTCACCCACAGACACATGGAGAAATAAATATCCAGAAACTTTAATGCACTAACACTTGAAACTGGCAAGAGCCAGAGCTGCAAAAAGTAAACAAAATTGATGTCCTGTGATAACAAATCAAAAAAACCCCAAACTCTAACTTTTCAATTTTAGAACAGTGCTGCACTCTTCTGACTACTTGGAGGTGGTGAACTGGCTTACCAGTCTGTAACTCAGTACACTGAGATGCTTCAACTTTTTTGCTGTTTTTGTTGTAACTTGCATGCATTTCTGGCAGCAGAGAAAGATCAAAAGGGAGCAGATACTTGCTTTTACAGTTCTTGCCTATGTTCTTGAACTCTGACTCTGGTTGGCTGAGAAGCTTTGAAGTTCCCTTTTATCTTAAGGGCTACTTAAGTCCTGTTGCCTTGACTGCTGCTGACTTCTGAAATCCTAGCTTGCTTGGCCTAATGCTATTGGTGTTTAAACATGAGCATAAGTTGTGCCAGATTGATACTCCAAGATGTATTGAGAATTCCTTGTATGTCTTCTGTACACCTTTTTTTTAAAGGCAAATAAATATATTTGGGCATCTTATTGTTGATGTGTGCTTTTCAGAGCTCAAAACTTTACACTTGTTAACTTTATACATAAATGTCATTTGAAAACTGTGTCGTTCCCCCCCCCCCCACCCCCCCCCCAAGTGGCTGTTGTACCAAATACCTTTATTACAGTAAATCTTGGCCTATGTTAAACCTGGATTTTAGCTGGATTAGCATCATAGGATTATTTACATTGAAAGGAAGTTAGGGACTATCTAATTCAACCTCTGACTTCAGGCAAGGTCAGCTATGACATCAGTCCAGCATGATGAGAACTTCAGATCAGACTGTGTAATATGATAGAGACTGTATGGTCCTTGGACAGCTGTTCCAACATGTGACTTGGCTCACTGTGAATACTTCTCTTGATTTAGTTTGATCCTCTCTTGTTTTGTCTGGTGTCTCATCTTCCCTTTGTGCACCACTGAAGAACCTGTCTCCATTAGGCTTGTGTAGAGTTATTGGGCATTAAAGCCTAGGTGCAACTCAACCTTAAAAATAACCTGTATCCCTTCAGAAAGGAAACTACCCCTATCCCTGTTCCTTATTTACTGTCTTGGGGTGTCAACCCTTTTACCTAGCCTGAAACTAATATCCCTGTTGATTAACTTACAGAGCAGCTCCCTTTGAACTGTAAACTGGCTTTCTAAAGCAGCTTATTCTCAGGCACACTATTTCTGAACATAACTGAACAAACTCAGTAACTGGCAACAGAGGCAGCTCTATAACTCAGTCACTGGAGGAGATCAAAACATACAGTAGCAACTGGTGACCAATCAAAGAAGATGTGTGTATTTGGAGCAACACTACCATGAAGTTACCTTTTTAGACACATGTGTTCTTATGCAAAGCTGCTCACTTGTGGAGAAGCATGCTACTGCTTCTGCCTGTTCATGTATCTAAATATACTACACAAAGTCTAATTACATTCAGATACTTAAGATATTCATTAAATAACTCATTGGAAAATGGCCAATGGAGGAATAATTTTTTTTGTTGTATATGTTTTGATATTTTTTGTTTGTTTTTTAATAGTTGTTTGTTTGTTTGTTTGTTTTTTGCCAACCAACCAGTATGTGCTTTTAGTTTTCAGATATTAAAGATATTCTTGAAGTAGCAGAATGAAAACCATCTCTGGAGCTCTAGACTGTACCCTAATGCATTGATAGTAGGCACTGTCTCCTGGGCTAATGTTCTATATAGGTTATAGTTTTAAGAATGTTTAAGCTTCTGCTTAAAAATTCTTACTGCAATGTGTAAATACTTTTCTTGTTCTGTATGTGGCTTGTGTTCTTAATGTTTATATGTATGTAGAGTGGCCAGGACTGCCCAACTACAGTGGCCTATGCTACTCTTAATACAGTTGAGAGGCTGAGGCAGGGTAAGGTTCAGAAAGAGCTATATGTTTAAAAAAACCACAGTGGGTAAATTGGGGAACTTGATCCAGCAGTAAGCTAACCCTAAAAGAAATTAAACAAAATAGTTGAAGCTTAGATGGTTTAACTTCAGGCAATAATGCAAGCAAAAAATGACAAATATCACTTGTTTTACACTTACAGCACCTAGAGTAAACTGATGATTCATCTCCATCAGATAAACAAGGGGTCCCCTTGTTCCATTTCTTTAGCTCTTACAATGTGAAATGTCAGTCTCACAGGAGCCCAGGTATGTATTCATTATCCTGTCTGGGTGTGAGGTATCGAAGCTTGGTAACATGGTACACGGGCTCCATTGGATGTCTCCATTGCTCATAATGTGTCTAAGTATCTTTGGTTATATTGTTTTGACAATGCTGTCACTGTATTGGTGCTGCAAAATGTCTGGGAAAGAAAAGAGGAGGGGGAAAAAAAGAAAAGCTTGAAGACATATTACCACTATAGCTGTTCATGGTTTTGTTCATGGCTTTGCTTGAAATGTTAGTCACATATTTAAAAATATTTATTTAGCAATCTCATTGCAAGCTTTATTTTAGGGTTTTCACAGCATTTCAAAGTCAGGATGTTTTTCATGTTGATATAAAAAGATTTTCCTCTCATGATTTCCAATGTAAACTTATGAAAGAAGGTATGTATTGCTTGGTTCTGTGAGGTGCTTTTGGTTTTTTTCTCAATTCAGTTCCCCCAATATTTAAGTTGAGAGAATCAAAGCATAAGCCCCAGTGTATGAAAACACTTTGGCTTAAAGTTAAATATGGGGTTTAGAGGGGTCTCACAAAACTGGGTGGTATTGGCACATTTAAATTGAGCTTGGATATCCGCTGAATATTTTACCAGGGGCTAACTGTCTGCCCCCAAAAGAGCTGTGGGTGAAGAATGGGATGGGTGAGCGATATTGTAAGCTTTTCATCAAAAAGTACTCCAGTAGAGAGAATATAATGATAAAACAGTAGGTGGAAGTAGTAATGTGAGTTAGTCTCTTCCTATGGCAACTGCAATACTAGACAACTCATGTCCCTGCTAAGATCAAATAAGACACAATATCATTAGAATTTTTTTCTTCATGCTTGAGATCAACAGCCTCTGTTCTTACAGAAGCTGCTATGGCCTTGCATTTTTTTTTCTCTCCTTCATGGAAAGCTTCCCATAATCACAAAATCCCTGAGGTTGGAAGTGACCTCTAGAGATTGCTTAGTCTAACTCCCCCCTGTCACAGCAGGTTGCTCAGAGCCATGTCTAGCTGGCTCTGCAAGGATGGGCTGTGGCAACTCCACAATCTCAGAGTTTATTTAACAGAGAGAGGAAAAGAAAGAAAAAAAAAAAAAAAGAGTGCCCAGGACCTGCATGGCTGCTGAAGGACTCGGCTTTTGAATACACCCCTGTCTGCCATTATTCATCTGCACATCCTGATCAGTATTTGATAGCATAATTGTCTGGAGGGAGACTAGCTGCTCTGTTTGACAATAAACAAACAAACCTGAAATGGTTACAGAGTCTTCAAGTGTCACAAGGTACCTTATTTAAAATGGATGCTGTTGGACATAGTGCTGAAGGAAATGTGAAGATACTGAAGAATTTTCCACTTTCAAATTTGAAAATACATCTGGTCTTCTGTCATCTTGATATAAATCAAGATCTGATATTTGTCTAAAATAAGCCTCTAGAGACTGCAGCTGTGCATATTTTTCATTTTATCTTTTGATCTGCTCATGATGTGACTTGACAAATTTTCATTGATATTCATATTCTTGGTAGACTTAGCTTGAATAAGACTGAGTGAACAGTTCTGTCTGATTCTAGCAGGGATCCTTCATCACCTACTACAGACTACAGAGAAATAGCAAATAGGTTGAGCAATTTGGAAAATAGAAATATGGGGGAGTATTAGTGAAAAGTCCACTGAGTTAAAGTCTGGTATCTGCAGAGTCCCCAAGCTAGCTAAAGATTAGCTCACTTCAGTGGAATTTATATTCACGTTAGAAATTGTAGCCTTATTAGGAATTAATTACTCCTTTTATTTTGAAATAGAAACAAGGTAAGTGCTTACACATCTCACCTTTAGAATCTCTCCCAAACCCAAGGGGAGTCCTGTCTCGCAAGGACTAAGGGGATTTTGCTTGCTTTTAATGTAGTTCTGGGTAGTAGCACCAAGCGAGCAAAGAATGCTCCCGTTTCGGATGGGCTGCTTCTGCCTTTGCTTTTCACTTGTTCGGCAGCAACTGAGTGCTGCAGTGAGAACAGCCGTGACATGAAATTTCTTTTAAGGTAGCTTCCTTGGGCATTTTGAATGTTGCGTCTTTAGAAAGATCCTGGAGACTACACAAGAGTGTCGGAAAACGGTTTCCCCGCCTTCAACACCACGTCTTTTTGTGCAGGAGTCTGTGGCCGCGGGGCTTGGCGCTAGCCCCGCGGAGGGAAGGGCGGCGCTGCCCGAGGCGCGGGAGCGGGAGGCGGGACACGGCTGCGGGGGCGGGGCGGGGGGAGCCTTAAAGGGCCAGCGAGCCTTAAAGCGCCCAAATCCCCGGATTTTGGGGGAGCGGGAACACA